>JAINUT010001106.1:0-17759 GCA_020205555.1 Panax stipuleanatus
TATCAAAAGGAGCAATCCCACGACTATCGCGTTAAAAACGATGCGTAGTACATCTCACACAAGTCTTGATTTAGATAGTCCTTTTTATTGATTCATTGGATTTCTCAAATGGTCAATGAAAGAGGCTTTTATGAGTCTTATGACTTCGTTCTACCTCGATTTGCATCAAAAGAAGCAATTCTATCACTAGTGCCTTCAAAACGATCCGTAAATCTCACACATGTCTTCATTTAGGAAGACCTTCTTATTGTTTCATTAGTTCTTTAAAATTATAAAAATATAGGTGATTATGAGTCCTATTATTTTGTTCTAGTTGAAATTAGAATCAAAAGGAGCAATCCCGTCACTATAGCGTCCAAAACGATGCGTAGATCTCACACAAGTCTTCATTTAGGGAGACCTTCATATTGTTCCATTGGTTTTTCAAATTTACAAAGAAAGATGTGATTAAGAGTTGTATTACTTCGTTCTACTTTGATTAGCGTCAAAAGAAAACCCATGACTATCACGTTCAAAACCATGCGTACATCTCACACAAGTCTTTATTTAGGGAGACCTTCTTATATTTCATCGGTGCTCTAAAATTGTCAAAGAAAGAGGTGATTAGGAGTCCTATAACTTCGTTCTAATTTGATTAGCATCAAAGGAGCAATCCCATTACTATCGCGTTCAAAACGATGCTTACATCTCACGCAAGTATTTATTTAAAGAGGCTTTCTTATTGTTTCATTGGTTCCCTAAAATTATCAAAGAAAGAGATGATTATGAGTCCTATTACTTGGTTCTAATTTGATTATCATCAAAAGGAGCATTCCATGACTATCGCGTTAAAAATGATGCGTACATCTCACACAAGTCTTGATTTAGGGGAGAACTTCTTATTGTGTCATTGGTTCCCTCAAATTATCAGAGAAAGAGGTGATGATGAGTCCTATAACTTCTTTCTATTTAGAATAGCATTAAATGGAGCAATTATATCACTAGCGCCTTCAAAACGATCTGTACATCTCACACAAGTTTTCATTTAGGGAGACCTTATTGTTTTGTTAGTTTTCACACAAATTGTCAAATATAGGTGATTATGTCATATTACTTCGTTCTAGTTGAAATAAGCATCAAAAGGAGTAATCCAAACAATATGCGTCCAAAACGATGCGTAGATCTCACACAAGTCTTCATTTAGGGAGACCTTCATATTGTTTCATTAGTTGTATCAAATTTACAAAGAATGAGGAGATTAAGAGTTGTATTACTTCGTTCTACTTTGATTTGCGTCAAAAGAAGAAACCCATGACTATCACGTTCAAAACCATGCGTACATCTCACACAAGTCTTTATTTGGGAGACCTTCTTATTATTCATTGGTGCTCTAAAATTGTCAAAGAAAGAGGTGATTAGGAGTCCTATAACTTCGTTCTAATTTGATTAATCAAAAGGAGCAATCCCATGACTATCGCATTCAAAACGATGCGTACATCTCACACAAGTATTTATTTAAAGGACTTTCTTATTGTTTCATTGGTTCCCTAAAATTATCAAAGAAAGAGATGATTATGAGTCCTATTACTTGGTTCAAATTTGATTAGCATCAAAAGGAGCATTCCATGACTATCGCGTTAAAAGATGTGTACATCTCACACAAGTCTTGATTTAGGGGAGAACTTCTTATTGTGTCATTGGTTCCCTCAAATTATCAGAGAAAGAGGTGATGATGAGTCCTATAACTTCTTTCTATTTAGATTAGCATTAAATGGAGCAATTATATCACTAGCGCCTTCAAAACGATCTGTACATCTCACACAAGTTTTCATTTAGGGAGACCTTCTTATTGTTTTGTTAGTTTTCACAAATTGTCAAATATAGGTGAGTATGAGTCATATTACTTCGTTCTAGTTGAAATGAGCATCAAAAGGAGTAATCCAATCAATATCGCGTCCAAAACGATGCGTAGATCTCACACAAGTCTTCATTTAGGGAGACCTTCATATTGTTTCATTAGTTGTATCAAATTTACAAAGAAAGAGGAGATTAAGAGTTGTATTACTTCGTTCTACTTTGATTAGCGTTAAAGGAGAAACCCATGACTGTGGCGTTCAAAACCATGCGTACATCTCACATAAGTCTTCATTTAGGAGACCTTATTGTTTCATTGGTGTTCGAAAATTGTCAAAGAAAGAAGTGATTAGGAGTCCTATAACTTCGTTCTTGTTTGATTAGCATCAAAAGGAGAAATTCCCTGACTATCATGTCCAAAACCATGCGTACATCTCACACAAGTCTTTATTTAAGGAGACCTTCTTATTGTTTCATTGGTTCTCTAAAATTGTCAAAGAAAGTGGTGATTATGAGTCATATTACTTCGTTCTAGTTGAAATTAGCATCAAAAGTAGCATTCCAATCAATATCGCGTCCAAAACGATGCTTAGATCTCACACAAGTCTTCATTTAGGGAGACATTCATATTGTTTCATTGGTTGTATCAAATTTACAAAGAAAGAGGTGATTAAGAGTTGTATTACTTCGTTCAACTTTGATTAGTGTTAAAAGGAGAAACCCATGACTGTGACGTTCAAAACCATGCGTACATCTCGCACAAGTCTTCATTTAGGGAGACCTTATTGTTTCATTGGGGTTCTAAAATTGTCAAAGAAAGAGGTGATTAGGAGTCCTACAACTTCGTTGTTGTATGATTAGCATCAAAAGGAGCAATTCCGTGACTATCGCGTTCAAAACCATGCGTACATCTCACACAAGTCTCCATTCAAGGAGACCTTCTTATCGTTTCATTGGTTCTCTAAAAATTTTAAAGAAAGAGGTGATTAGGAGTTCTTTTACTTCGTTCTAATATGATTAGTATCAAAAGGAGCAATCCCTTGACTATCGCGTTAAAAACGATGCGTAGTACATCTCACACAAGTCTTGATTTAGATAGACCTTTTTATTGATTCATTGGATTTCTCAAATGGTCAATGAAAGAGGCTTTTATGAGTCCTATGACTTCGTTCTACTTCGATTTGCATCAAAAGAAGCAATTCTATCACTAGTGCATTCAAACGATCCGTACATCTCACACATGTCTTCATTTAGGAAGACCTTCTTATTGTTTCATTAGTTCTTTAAAATTGTAAAAATATAGGTGATTATGAGTCCTATTATTTCGTTCTAGTTGAAATTAGAATCAAAAGGAGCAATCCCATCACTATAGCATCCAAAACGATGCGTAGATCTCACAAGTTTTCATTTAGGGAGACCTTCATATTGTTCCATTGGTTGTTTCAAATTTACAAAGAAAGAGGTGATTAAGAGTTGTTTTACTTCGTTCTACTTTGATTAGCGTCAAAAGAAGAAACCCGTACATCTTACGCAAGTCTTTATTTAGGGAGACCTTCTTATTATTTCATTGGTGCTCTAAAATTGTTAAAGAAAGAGGTGATTAGGAGTCCTATAACTTCGTTCTTGTTTGATTAGCATCAAAAGGAGCAATCCCATGACTATCGCGTTCAAAACGATGCGTACATCTCACACAAGTCTTTATTTAAAGAGACTTTCTTATTGTTTCATTGGTTCTCTAAAATTATCAAAGAAAGAGATGATTATGAGTCCTATTACTTGGTTCTAATTTGATTAGCATCAAAAGGAGCATTCCATGACTATCGCGTTAAAATGATGTACATCTCACACAAGTCTTGATTTAGGGGAGAACTTCTTATTGTCATTGGTTCCCTCAAATTATCAGAGAAAGAGGTGATTATGAGTCCTATGACTTCTTTCTATTTAGATTAGCATTAAATGGAGCAATCCTATCACTAGCGCCTTCAAAACGATCTGTACATCTCACACAAGTTTTCATTTAGGGAGACCTTCTAATTGTTTTGTTAGTTTTCACAAATTGTCAAAATATAGGTGATATGAGTCATATTACTTCGCTAGTTGAAATGAGCATCAAAAGGAGTAATCCAATCAATATCGCGTCCAAAACGATGCGTAGATCTCACACAAGTCTCATTTAGGGAGACCTTCATATTGTTTCATTTTGTATCAAATTTACAAAGAAAGAGGAGATTAAGAGTTGTATTACTTCGTTCACTTTGATTAGCGTTAAAGGAGAAACCCATGACTGTGGCGTTCAAAACCATGCTACATCTCACAAGTCTTCATTTAGGAGACCTTATTGTTTCATTGGGGTTCTAAAATTGTCAAAGAAAGAGGTGATTAGGAGTCCTATAACTTCGTTGTTGTATGATTAGCATCAAAAGGAGCAATTCCGTGACTATCGCGTTCAAAACCATGCGTACATCTCACACAAGTTCCATTCAAGGAGACCTTCTTATTGTTTCATTGGTTCTCTAAAATTTTTAAAGAAAGAGGTGATTAGGAGTTCTTTACTTCGTTCTAATATGATTAGTATCAAAAGGAGCATCCCACGACTATCGCGTTAAAAACGATGCGTAGTACATCTCACACAAGTCTTGATTTAGGTAGACCTTTTTATTGATTCATTGGATTCTCAAATTGTCAATGAAAGAGGTTTTATGAGTCTATGACTTCGTTCTAGTTCGATTTGCATCAAAAGAAGCAATTCTATCACTAGTGCCTTCAAAACGATCCGTACATCTCACACATGTCTTCATTTAGGAAGACCTTCTTATTGTTTCATTAGTTCTTTAAAATTTAAAAATATAGGTGATTATGAGTCCTATTATTTCGTTCTAGTTGAAATCAGAATCAAAAGGAGCAATCCCATCACTATAGCGTCCAAAACGATGCGTAGATCTCACACAAGTCTTCATTTAGGGAGACCTTCATATTGTTCCATTGGTTGTTTCAAATTTACAAAGAAAGAGGTGATTAAGAGTTGTTTTACTTCGTTCTACTTTGATTAGCGTCAAAAGAAGAAACCCATACATCTCACGCAAATCTTTATTTAGGGAGACCTTCTTATTATTTCATTGGTGCTCTAAAATTGTCAAAGAAAGAGGTGATTAGGAGTCCTATAACTTCGTTCTAATTTGATTAGCATCAAAAGGAGCAATCCCATGACATCGCATTCAAACGATGCGTAAATCTCACAACAAGTCTTATTTCAAAGAGACTTTCTTATTGTTTATTGGTTCTCTAAAATTATTCAAAGAAAGAGATGATTATGAGTCCTATTACTGGGTTCTAATTGATTAGCATCAAAGGAGCATTCCATGACTATCGCGTTTAAAAACTGATGTGTACCATCTCACACAAGTCTTGATTTAGGGGAGAACTTCTTATTGTGTCATTGGTTCCCTCAAATTATCAGAGAAGAGGTGATTATGAGTCCATACTTCTTTCTATTTAGATTAGCATAAATGGAGCAATCCTATCACTAGCGCCTTCAAAAACGATCCGTACATCTCACACAAGTTTTCATTAGGGAGACCTTCTTATTGTTTTGTTAGTTTTCACAAAATGTCAAAATATAGGTGATTATGAGTCATATTACTTCGTTCTAGTTGAAATGAGCATCAAAAGGAGTAATCCAATCATATCGCGTCCAAAACGATGCGTAGATCTCACACAAGTCTCATTTAGGGAGACCTTCATATTGTTTCATTGGTTGTATCAAATTGTAAAAAGAAGTAGGAGATTAAGAGTTGTATTACTTCGTTCTACTTTGATTAGCGTTAAGGAGAAACCATGACTGTGGCGTTCAAAACCATGCGTACATCTCACACAAGTCTTCAATTTAGGAGACCTTATTTTTCATTGGTGTTCTAAAATTGTCAAAGAAAGAAGGTGATTATGAGTCCTATAACTTCGTTCTTGTTTATTAGCATCAAAGGAGAAATCCATGACTATCATGTCAAAACCATGCGTACATCTCACACAAGTCTTTCATTTAAGGAGACCTTCTTATTGTTTCATTGTTCTCTAAAATTGTCAAAGAAAGAGGTGATTAGGAGTCATATTACTTCGTTCTAGTTGAAATAGCATCAAAAGTAGCAATTCCAATCAATATCGCGTCCAAAACGATGCTTAGATCTCACACAAGTCTTCATTTAGGGAGACCTTCATATTGTTTCATTGGTTGTATCAAATTTACAAAGAAAGAGGTGATTAAGAGTTGTATTACTTCGTTCAACTTTGATTAGTGTTAAAAGGAGAAACCCATGACTGTGGCGTTCAAAACCATGCGTACATCTCGCACAAGTCTTCATTTAGGGAGACCTTATTGTTTCATTGGGGTTCTAAAATTATCAAAGAAAGAGGTGATTAGGAGTCCTATAACTTTGTTGTTGTATGATTAGCATCAAAAGGAGCAATTCCGTGACTATCGCGTTCAAAACCATGCGTACATCTCACACACGTCTCCATTTCAAGGAGACCTTCTTATTGTTTCATTGGTTCTCTAAAATTTTTAAAGAAAGAGGTGATTAGGAGTTCTTATTACTTCGTTCTAATATGATTAGTATCAAAAGGAGCAAATCCCACGGACTATCGCGGTTAAAAACGATGCGTAGTACATCTCACACAAGTCTTGATTTAGGTAGACCTTTTTATTGATTCATTGGATTTCTCAAATTGTCAATGAAAGGGTTTTTATGAGTCTTATGACTTCGTTCTAGTTCGATTTGCATCAAAAGAAGCAATTCTATCACTAGTGCCTTCAAAACGATCCGTACATCTCACACATGTCTTCATTTAGGAAGACCTTCTTTTGTTTCATTTTCTTTAAAATTGTAAAAATATAGGTGATTATGAGTCCTATTATTTCGTTCTAGTTGAAATTAGAATCAAAAGGAGCAATCCCATCACTATAGCGTCCAAAACGATGCGTAGATCTCACACAAGTCTTCATTTAGGGAGACCTTCATATTGTTCCATTGGTTGTTTCAAATTTACAAAGAAAGAGGTGATTAAGAGTTGTTTTACTTCGTTCTACTTTGATTAGCGTCAAAAGAAGAAACCCATGACTATCACGTTCAAAACCATGCGTACATCTCACACAAGTCTTCATTTAAGGAGACCTTCTTATTGTTTCATTGGTTCTCTAAAATTGTCAAAGAAAGAGGTGATTATGAGTCATATTACTTCGTTCTAGTTGAAATTAGCATCAAAAGTAGCAATCCAATCAATATCGCGTCCAAAACGATGCTTAGATCTCACACAAGTCTTCATTTAGGGAGACCTTCATATTGTTTCATTGGTTGTATCAAATTTACAAAGAAAGAGGTGATTAAGAGTTGTATTACTTCGTTCAACTTTGATTAGTGTTAAAAGGAGAAACCCATGACTGTGGCGTTCAAAACCATGCGTACATCTCGCACAAGTCTTCATTTAGGGAGACCTTATTGTTTCATTGGGGTTCTAAAATTGTCAAAGAAAGAGGTGATTAGGAGTCCTATAACTTCGTTGTTGTTGATTAGCATCAAAAGGAGCAATTCCGTGACTATCGCGTTCAAAACCATGCGTACATCTCACACAAGTCTCCATTTAAGGAGACCTTATTATTATTTCATTGGTTCTCTAAAATTTTTAAAGAAAGAGGTGATTAGGAGTTCTATTACTTCGTTCTAATATGATTAGTATCAAAAGGAGCAATCCCACGACTATCGCGTTAAAAACGATGCGTAGTACATCTCACACAAGTCTTGATTTAGGTAGACCTTTTTATTGATTCATTGGATTTTCAAATTGTCAATGAAAGAGGTTTTTATGAGTCTTATGACTTCGTTCTAGTTCGATTTGCATCAAAAGAAGCAATTCTATCACTAGTGCCTTCAAAACGATCCGTACATCTCACACATGTCTTCATTTAGGAAGACCTTCTTATTGTTTCATTAGTTCTTTAAAATTGTAAAAATAGGTGATTATGAGTCCTATTTTTCGTTCTAGTTGAAATTAGAATCAAAAGGAGCAATCCCATCACTATAGCGTCCAAAACGATGCGTAGATCTCACACAAGTCTTCATTTAGGGAGACCTTCATATTGTTCCATTGGTTGTTTCAAATTTACAAAGAAAGAGGTGATTAAGAGTTGTTTTACTTCGTTCTACTTTGATTAGCGTCAAAAGAAGAAACCCATGACTATCACGTTCAAAACCATGCGTACATCTCACACAAGTCTTTATTTAGGGAGACCTTCTTATTATTTCATTGGTGCTCTAAAATTGTCAAAGAAAGAGGTGATTAGGAGTCCTATAACTTCGTTCTAATTTGATTAGCATCAAAAGGAGCAATCCCATGACTATCGCGTTCAAAACGATGCGTACATCTCACACAAGTCTTTATTTAAAGAGACTTTCTTATTGTTTCATTGGTTCTCTAAAATATCAAAGAAAGAGATGATTATGAGTCCTATTACTTGGTTCTAATTTGATTAGCATCAAAAGGAGCATTCCATGACTATCGCGTTAAAAATGATGTGTCATCTACACAAGTCTTGATTTAGGGGAGAACTTCTTATTGTGTCATTGGTTCCCTCAAATTATCAGAGAAAGAGGTGATTATGAGTCCTATGACTTCTTTCTATTTAGATTAGCATTAAATGGAGCAATCCTATCACTAGCGCCTTCAAAACGATCCGTACATCTCACACAAGTTTTATTTAGGGAGACCTTCTTATTGTTTTGTTAGTTTTCACAAATTGTCAAAATATAGGTGATTATGAGTCATATTACTTCGTTCTAGTTGAAATGAGCATCAAAAGGAGTAATCCAATCAATATCGTCCAAAACGATGCGTAGATCTCACACAAGTCTTCATTTAGGGAGACCTTCATATTGTTTCATTGGTTGTATCAAATTTACAAAGAAAGAGGATTAAGAGTTGTATTACTTCGTTCACTTTGATTAGTTAAAAGGAGAAACCCATGACTGTGGCGTTCAAAACCATGCGTACATCTCGCACAAGTCTTCATTTAGGAGACCTTATTGTTTCATTGGGTTCTAAAATTGTCAAAGAAAGAGGTGATTAGGAGTCCTATAACTTCGTTGTTGTATGATTAGCATCAAAAGGAGCAATTCCGTGACTATCGCGTTCAAAACCATGCGTACATCTCACACAAGTCTCCATTCAAGGAGACCTTCTTATTGTTTCATTGGTTCTCTAAAATTTTTAAAGAAAGAGGTGATTAGGAGTTTATTACTTCGTTCTAATATGATTAGTATCAAAAGGAGCAATCCCACGACTATCGCGTTAAAAACGATGCGTAGTACATCTCACACAAGTCTTGATTTAGGTAGACCTTTTTATTGATTCATTGGATTTCTCAAATTGTCAATGAAAGGGTTTTTATGAGTCTTATGACTTCGTTCTAGTTCGATTTGCATCAAAAGAAGCAATTCTATCACTAGTGCCTTCAAAACGATCCGTACATCTCACACATGTCTTCATTTAGGAAGACCTTTTATTTGTTTCATTAGTTCTTTAAAATTGTAAAAATATAGGTGATTATGAGTCCTATTATTTCGTTCTAGTTGAAATTAGAATCAAAAGGAGCAATCCCATCACTATAGCGTCCAAAACGATGCGTAGATCTCACACAAGTCTTCATTTAGGGAGACCTTCATATTGTTCCATTGGTTGTTTCAAATTTACAAAGAAAGAGGTGATTAAGAGTTGTTTACTTCGTTCTACTTTGATTAGCGTCAAAAGAAGAAACCCATGACTATCACGTTCAAAACCATGCGTACATCTCACACAAGTCTTTTTATTAGGGAGACCTTCTTATTATTTCATTGGTGCTCTAAAATTGTCAAAGAAAGAGGTGATTAGGAGTCCTATAACTTCGTTCTAATTTGATTAGCATCAAAAGAGCAATCCCATGACTATCGCGTTCAAAACGATGTACATCTCACACAAGTCTTTATTTAAAGAGACTTTCTTATTGTTTCATTGGTTCTCTAAAATTATCAAAGAAAGAGATGATTATGAGTCCTATTACTTGGTTCTAATTTGATTAGCATCAAAAGGAGCATTCCATGACTATCGCGTTAAAAACGATGTGTACATCTCACACAAGTCTTGATTTAGGGGAGAACTTCTTATTGTGTCATTGGTTCCCTCAAATTATCAGAGAAAGAGGTGATTATGAGTCCTACGACTTCTTTCTATTTAGATTAGCATTAAATGGAGCAATCCTATCACTAGCGCCTTCAAAACGATCCGTACATCTCACACAAGTTTTCATTTAGGGAGACCTTCTTATGTTTTGTTAGTTTTCACAAATTGTCAAAATATAGGTGATTATGAGTCATATTACTTCGTTCTAGTTGAAATGAGCATCAAAAGGAGTAATCCAATCAATATCGCGTCCAAAACGATGCGTAGATCTCACAAAGTCTTCATTTAGGGAGACCTTCATATTGTTTCATTGGTTGTATCAAATTTACAAGAAAGAGGAGATTAAGAGTTGTATTACTTCGTTCTACTTTGATTAGCGTTAAAAGGAGAAACCATGACTGTGGCGTTCAAAACCATGCGTACATCTCACACAAGTCTTCATTTAGGAGACCTTATTTTTATTGGTGTTCTAAAATTGTCAAAGAAAGGGTGATTAGGAGTCCTATAACTTCGTTCTTGTTTGATTAGCATCAAAAGGAGCAATTCCATGACTATCACGTTCAAAACCATGCGTACATCTCACACAAGTCTTCTTTAAGGAGACCTTCTTATTGTTTCATTGGTTCTCTAAAATTGTCAAAGAAAGAGGTGATTATGAGTCATATTACGTTTCTAGTTGAAATAGCATCAAAAGTAGCAATCCAATCAATATCGCGTCCAAAACGATGCTTAGATCTCACACAAGTCTTCATTTAGGGAGACCTTCATATTGTTTCATTGGTTGTATCAAATTTACAAAGAAAGAGGTGATTAAGAGTTGTATTACTTCGTTCAACTTTGATTAGTGTTAAAAGGAGAAACCCATGACTGTGGCGTTCAAAACCATGCGTACATCTCGCACAAGTCTTCATTTAGGGAGACCTTATTGTTTCATTGGGGTTCTAAAATTGTCAAAGAAAGAGGTGATTAGGAGTCCTATAACTTCGTTGTTGTATGATTAGCATCAAAAGGAGCAATTCCGTGACTATCGCGTTCAAAACCATGCGTGCATCTCACACAAGTCTCCATTTAAGGAGACCTTATTATTGTTTCATTGGTTCTCTAAAATTTTTAAAGAAAGAGGTGATTAGGAGTTCTATTACTTCGTTCTAATATGATTAGTATCAAAAGGAGCAATCCCACGACTATCGCGTTAAAAACGATGCGTAGTACATCTCACACAAGTCTTGATTTAGGTAGACCTTTTTATTGATTCATTGGATTTCTCAAATTGTCAATGAAAGAGGTTTTTATGAGTCTTATGACTTCGTTCTAGTTCGATTTGCATCAAAAGAAGCAATTCTATCACTAGTGCCTTCAAAAGATCCGTACATCTCACACATGTTCTTCATTTAGGAAGACCTTCTTATTGTTTCATTAGTTCTTTAAAATTGTAAAATATAGGTGATTATGAGTCCTATTATTTCGTTCTAGTTGAAATTAGAATCAAAAGGAGCAATCCCATCACTATAGCGTCCAAAACGATGCGTAGATCTCACACAAGTCTTCATTTAGGGAGACCTTCATATTGTTCCATTGGTTGTTTCAAATTTACAAAGAAAGAGGTGATTAAGAGTTGTTTACTTCGTTCTACTTTGATTAGCGTCAAAAGAAGAAACCCATGACTATCACGTTCAAAACCATGCGTACATCTCACACAAGTCTTTATTTAGGGAGACCTTCTTATTATTTCATTGGTGCTCTAAAATTGTCAAAGAAAGAGGTGATTAGGAGTCCTATAACTTCGTTCTAATTTGATTAGCATCAAAAGGAGCAATCCCATGACTATCGCGTTCAAAACGATGCGTACATCTCACACAAGTCTTTATTTAAAGAGACTTTCTTATTGTTTCATTGGTTCTCTAAAATATCAAAGAAAGAGATGATTATGAGTCCTATTACTTGGTTCTAATTTGATTAGCATCAAAAGGAGCATTCCATGACTATCGCGTTAAAAAGATGTGTACATCTCACACAAGTCTTGATTTAGGGGAGAACTTCTTATTGTGTCATTGGTTCCCTCAAATTATCAGAGAAAGAGGTGATTATGAGTCCTATGACTTCTTTCTATTTAGATTAGCATTAAATGGAGCAATCCTATCACTAGCGCCTTCAAAACGATCCGTACATCTCACACAAGTTTTTATTTAGGGAGACCTTCTTATTGTTTTGTTAGTTTTCCTAAATTGTCAAAATATAGGTGATTATGAGTCATATTACTTCGTTCTAGTTGAAATGAGCATCAAATGGAGTAATCCAATCAATATCGCGTCCAAAACGATGCGTAGATCTCACACAAGTCTTCATTTAGGGAGACCTTCATATTGTTTATTGGTTGTATCAAATTTACAAAGAAAGAGGTGATTAAGAGTTGTATTACTTCGTTCACTTTGATTAGTGTTAAAAGGAGAAACCCATGACTGTGGCGTTCAAAACCATGCGTACATCTCGCACAAGTCTTCATTTAGGGACCTTATTGTTTCATTGGGGTTCTAAAATTGTCAAAGAAAGAGGTGATTAGGAGTCCTATAACTTCGTGTTGTATGATTAGCATCAAAAGAGCAATTCCGTGACTATCGCGTTCAAAACCATGCGTACAGCTCACACAAGTCTCCATTCAAGGAGACCTTCTTATTGTTTCATTGGTTCTCTAAAATTTTTAAAGAAAGAGGTGATTAAGAGTTCTATTACTTCGTTCTAATATGATTAGTATCAAAAGGAGCAATACCACGACTATCGCGTTAAAAACGATGCGTAGTACATCTCACACAAGTCTTGATTTAGGTAGACCTTTTTATTGATTCATTGGATTTCTCAAATTGTCAATGAAAGAGGTTTTTATGAGTCTTATGACTTCGTTCTAGTTCGATTTGCATCAAAAGAAGCAATTCTATCACTAGTGCCTTCAAAACATCCGTATATCTCACACATGTCTTCATTTAGGAAGACCTTCTTATTGTTTCATTCGTTCTTTAAAATTGTAAAAATATAGGTGATTATGAGTCCTATTATTTCGTTCTAGTTGAAATTAGAATCAAAAGGAGCAATCCCATCACTATAGCGTCCAAAACGATGCGTAGATCTCACACAAGTCTTCATTTAGGGAGACCTTCATATTGTTCCATTGGTTGTTTCAAATTTACAAAGAAAGAGGTGATTAAGAGTTGTTTTACTTCGTTCTACTTTGATTAGCGTCAAAAGAAGAAACCCATGACTATCACGTTCAAAACCATGCGTACATCTCACACGTCTTTATTTAGGGAACCTTCTTATTATTTCATTGGTGCTCTAAAATTGTCAAAGAAAGAGGTGATTAGGAGTCCTATAACTTCGTTCTAATTTGATTAGCATCAAAAGAGCAATCCCATGACTATCGCGTTCAAAACGTGTACATCTCACACAAGTCTTTATTTAAAGAGGCTTTCTTATTGTTTCATTGGTTCTCTAAAATTATCAAAGAAAGAGATGATTATGAGTCCTATTACTTGGTTCTAATTTGATTAGCATCAAAAGGAGCATTCCATGACTATCGCGTTAAAAACGATGTGTACATCTCACACAAGTCTTGATTGAGGAGAAACTTCTTATGTGTCATTGGTTCCCTCAAATTATCAGAGAAAGAGGTGATTATGAGTCCTATACTTCTTTCTATTTAGATTAGTATTAAATGGAGCAATCCTATCACTAGCGCCTTCAAAACGATCCGTACATCTCACACAAGTTTTCATTTAGGGAGACCTTCTTATGTTTTGTTAGTTTTCACAAATTGTCAAAATATAGCTGATTATGAGTCATATTACTTCGTTCTAGTTGAAATGAGCATCAAAAGGAGTAATCCAATCAATATCGCGTCCAAAACGATGCGTAGATCTACACAAGTCTTCATTTAGGGAGACCTTCATATTGTTTCATTGGTTGTATCAAATTTACAAAGAATGAGGAGATTAAGAGTTGTATTACTTCGTTCTACTTTGATTAGCGTTAAAAGGAGAAACCCATGACTGTGGCGTTCAAAACCATGCGTACATCTCAACAAGTCTTCATTTAGGAGACCTTATTATTTCATTGGTGTTCTAAAATTGTCAAAAAAGAGGTGATTAGGGTCCTATAACTTCGTTCTTGTTTGAAGCATCAAAAGGAGCAATTCCATGACTATCACGTTCAAAACCATGCGTACATCTCACACAAGTCTTCATTTAAGGAGACCTTCTTATTGTTTCATTGGTTCTCTAAAATTGTCAAAGAAAGAGGTTATTATGAGTTATATTACTTCGTTCTAGTTGAAATTAGCATCAAAAGTAGCAATCCAATCAATAACGCGTCCAAAACGATGCTTAGATCTCACACAAGTCTTCGTTTAGGGAGACCTTCATATTGTTTCATTGGTTGTATCAAATTTACAAAGAAAGAGGTGATTAAGAGTTGTATTACTTCGTTCAACTTTGATTAGTGTTAAAAGGAGAAACCCATGACTGTGGCGTTCAAAACCATGCGTACATCTCGCACAAGTCTTCATTTAGGGAGACCTTATTGTTTCATTGGGGTTCTAAAATTGTCAAAGAAAGAGGTGATTAGGTGTCCTATAACTTCGTTGTTGTATGATTAGCACAAAAGGAGCAATTCCGTGACTATCGCGTTCAAAACCATGCATACTCCACACAAGTCTCCATTCAAGGAGACCTTCTTATTGTTTCATTGGTTCTCTAAAATTTTTAAAGAAAGAGGTGATTAGGAGTTCTATTACTTCGTTCTAATATGATTAGTATCAAAAGGAGCAATCCCACGACTATCGCGTTAAAAACGATGCGTAGTACATCTCACACAAGTCTTGATTTAGGTAGACCTTTTTATTGATTCATTGGATTTCTCAAATTGTCAATGAAAGAGGTTTTTGAGTCTTATGACTTCGTTCTACTTCGATTTGCATCAAAAGAAGCAATTCTATCACTAGTGCCTTCAAAACGATCCGTACATCTCACACATGTCTTCATTTAGGAAGACCTTCTTATTGTTTCATTAGTTCTTTAAAATTGTCAAAAAGAGGTGATTATGAGTCCTATTCTTTCGTTCTAGTTGAAATTAGAATCAAAGAGCAATCCCATCACTATAGCGTCCAAAACGATGCGTAGATCTCACACAAGTCTTCATTTAGGGAGACCTTCATATTTTTTTTTTTTTGCTAATTCAAGCTGAAATCTTAACATTCTTGCCTTGGGCAGGAATGGATCCAATACCTCTTGGACTCAAAGTCTTATGGGGGACCTTCATATTGTTCCATTGGTTGTTTCAAATTTACAAAGAAAGAGGTGATTAAGAGTTGTTTTACTTCGTTCTACTTTGATTAGCGTCAAAAGAAGAAACCCATGACTATCACGTTCAAAACCATGCGTACATCTCACACAAGTCTTTATTTAGGGAGACCTTCTTATAATTTCATTGGTGCTCTTAAATTGTCAAAGAAAGAGGTGAATAGGAGTCCTATAACTTCGTTCTAATTTGATTAGCATCAACAGAAGCAATCCCATGACTATCGCGTTCAAAACGATGCGTACATCTCACAAAAGTCTTTATTTAAAGAGACTTTCTTATTGTTTTATTGGTTCCCTAAAATTATCAAAGAAAGAGATGATTATGAGTCCTATTACTTAGTTCTAATTTGATTAGCATCAAAAGAGCATTCCATGACTATCGCGTTAAAAACGATGTGTACATCTCACACAAGTCTTGATTTAGGGGAGAACTTCTTATTGTCATTGGTTCCCTCAAATTATCAGAGAAAGAGGTGATTATGAGTCCTATGACTTCTTTCTATTTAGATTAGCATTAAATGGAGCAATCCTATCACTAGCGCCTTCAAAAAGGATCCGTACATCTCACACAAGTTTCATTTAGGGAGACCTTCTTATTGTTTTGTTAGTTTTCACAAATTGTCAAAATAGGTGATTATGAGTCATATTACTTCGTTCTAGTTGAAATGAGCATCAAAAGGACTAATCCAATCAATATCGCGTCCAAAACGATGCGTAGATCTCACACAAGTCTTCATTTAGGGATACCTTCATATTGTTTCATTGGTTGTATCAAATTTACAAAGAAAGAGGAGATTAAGAGTTGTGTTACTTCATTCTACTTTGATTAGAGTTAAAAGGAGAAACCCATGACTGTGGCGTTCAAAACCATGCGTACATCTCACACAAGTCTTCATTTAGGAGACCTTATTGTTTCATTGGTGTTCTAAAATTGTCAATGAAAGAGGTGATTAGGAGTCCTATAACTTCGTTCTTGTTTGATTAGCATCAAAAGGAGCAATTCATGACTATCACGTTCAAAACCATGCGTACATCTCACACAAGTCTTCATTTAAGGAGACCATCTTATTGTTCATTGGTTCTCTAAAATTGTCAAAGAAAGAGGTGATTATGAGTCATATTACTTCGTTCTAGTTGAAATTAGCATCAAAAGTAGCAATCCAATCAATATCGCGTCCAAAACGATGCTTAGATCTCACACAAGTCTTCATGTAGGGAGACCTTCATATTGTTTCATTGGTTGTATCAAATTTACAAAGAAGAGGTGATTAAGAGTTGTATTACTTCGTTCAACTTTGATTAGTGTTAAAAGAAAAACCCATGACTGTGGCGTTCAAAACCATGCGTACATCTCGCACAAGTCTTCATTTAGGGAGACCTTATTATTTCATTGGGGTTCTAAAATTGTCAAAGAAAGAGGTGATTAGGAGTCCTATAACTTCGTTGTAGTATGATTAGCATCAAAAATAGCAATTCCGTGACTATCGCGTTCAAAACCATACGTACATCTCACACAAGTCTCCATTCAAGGAGACCTTCTTATTGTTTCATTGGTTCTCTAAAATTTTTAAAGAAAGAGGTGATTAGGAGTTCTATTACTTCGTTCTAATATGATTAGTATTAAAAGGAGCAATCCCACGACTATCGCGTTAAAAACGATGCGTAGTACATCTCACACAAGTCTTGATTTAGGTAGACCTTTTTATTGATTCATTGGATTTCTCAAATTGTCAATGAAAGAGGTTTTTATGAGTCTTATGACTTCGTTCTACTTGGATTTGCATCAAAAGAAGCAATTCTATCACTAGTGCCTTCAAAACGATCCGTACATCTCACACATGTCTTCATTTAGGAAGACCTTCTTATTGTTTCATTAGTTCTTTAAAATTGTAAAAATATAGGTGATTATGAGTCCTATTATTTCGTTCTAGTTGAAATTAGAATCAAAAGGAGCAATCCCATCACTATAGCGTCCAAAGCGATGCGTAGATCTCACACAAGTCTTCATTTAGGGAGACCTTCATATTGTTCCATTGGTTGTTTCAAATTTACAAAGAAAGAGGTGATTAAGAGTTGTTTTACTTCGTTCTACTTTGATTAGCGTCAAAAAAAAGGAGCCCATGACTATCACGTTCAAAACCATGCGTACATCTCACACAAGTCTTTATTTAGGGAGACCTTCTTATTATTTCATTGGTCTCTAAAATTGTCAAAGAAAGAGGTGATTAGGAGTCCTATAAGTTCGTTCTAATTTGATTAGCATCAAAAGGAGCAATCCCATGACTATCGCGTTCAAAACGATGCGTACATCTCACACAAGTCTTATTTAAAAGACTTTCTTATTGTTTCATTGGTTCTGTAATAGACGAGATTTTT
>JAINUT010002193.1:0-116674 GCA_020205555.1 Panax stipuleanatus
AATTGCATAAAGGTTTGGCTTTGATGGCACTGTTGGGTTTGTAGAAATCGTGACGCAATCAAATTGCAAAAATTAGCAGAAGCCTGGTATATTAGAGTTTAAAAAATTTCTACAAAACCATTACCCGGATCATCCTTTATGCAAATTATTAATTTAAAACGATAAATAAGAAGTTAAGGAATCATACCCTTGTAGAACGAAGCTTCCACAGGTACGAGTTCAACTCCTTGTTTTTCGTGATCTCCTTGAATTTCCGGGTAAGATTCCTTTCTTTGATCAACGTTAGCTACCCAAGTGTTTGGCCTCTAGAGGTGATCCACAAAATAATAAGAATTATTCAAGAAGGAGGGTGGTTGACTAAACCCTAGTTTTCTATCCTCTATAGAAAAGGAGCACTCTCCAACAATTGAAATTTCATCAATCGATATCTAACATAAGACTCCTCTTATATAGATATTTGTCAACCCTTCTAATCCTATTAGACATAGGTTTTCATGTAATTAATTAAACTCCTTTAATTAATTTGGCTTTCCAACATATTAGGATTTAATTAATTAAACTCCTTTAATTAATTTTTCTCCTAATCTTATTAGGAATAAATGAGAGTACTAATACTAAATTAATTCATAAAATTCTTTAGAAATTAAAATAATAATAATTGTAATAATATTAATAAGACTCCTCTAATTATTTATATTTAATATTTCCAAAATATTAAATAATAAATATTAAGGTATTTAATTTATTCTATCACCATATATTAAATTAATTACACTTAATGCATTATTACGATTATACCATTACATCCTTAAATAATTATTCTTCCTTTTATAGTGTGACACTTTAGGTTCTCCATATTAAACCGGTTGTTAATAAATTAATTAGAACAATTCTAATCTTATTTAAATAAATAAATTAAACTAATAATCTATTTAAATAAATAATATTTATTCTACAATAGGGATAAGTCTCCCTAGCGATCAATAATTTTTCAGATAATATAGATTTCAACATTAATCATAAAAGAACTTGTGAGCAAATAGTTACCGTACAATTCAATCCTTCCACCATACAATGTTCCAATTAAATATAAGATATGGAATTACTGTCAAGTCTTATTTTATTTAATTATATATATTTCGATTAGAAAATGCTCAACTCCAAATAATGCAAATTAAAAACTCCTTTCTAATTTCATTTCACCTTGGCCAAGGATTCCTGGGTTGTCATTTAACGAATCACATAGGACATATCTTCTCTTTTACTAGAGGTGGTAGATTCTTTATTGATCATTCATTATCTCCATATGTAACTCATTATACCCAAGCATACCCTATATATGCCTTAAAAGGTCTTAAGGAATAAGTCAAAGTATAATTTGTTACATACAAGATACTATGATGATCTCAAGTCCAAGGATCACTTGTACTACTATCACATTAGGAATTCCTATTGACATGCGAGTAAAACTCCATTAGGTATTCCATAGCGAATCACGTTCAGTGAACTTATTCTCCAATAAGCACCTACATACTTGCTTTAGTGTCTCCACACAAATGATTATGAGATCAATCATCCTCATCCAATGAGCAAGCAACATATGTACCAATCTATCCGGATTTACTAATCCCCTATTTAGTAATCCAATGATTAGGAACTATTTTAGTTTTAAGCTTTCTAAGAATTTAGATCTCATTAACATAATCAACATCATGATTCTAAAAGCATTGCTTAAAACTATATGTTATTTACATATTATAAAAACAGCATCATGTAGATAATTAAACGCCTTTAATAAGTGAATACTTTTATTAGTAAATAAATAAGATTGTCTCCAAAGTATATGCTTTGTCATCATACATGATTGACTTGTGTGCATACTACTTTCACTGATGTCGGTGCCTTTCAGTCATTGTTGAATATTCTCTTTTTGAAATTTTCACTTGACTCACTTCTTATATTATCTGGGCTAGGATTACCACCGAAGTGGTTATCATTTTTGGCATGATAATTTTCTCCACGCTGGTTATCATTGTTGCGATGACTGTTGCCACTAGTACGACTATTATCGTAGGTCTTCTCTCATTGTCGGTTGTTATCTCCTGGTTGCAATGTTTCTTTCTCTCGTTCCACCAATTAAGCTCTATCCACAATATCTGAATATAAACGCAATTTATGAGAGATAAGATACTGACAATGTAATAACCCAAGATTTTGATATAATTGTATAATTGTATTTAAAAGGAAAGTATATTTATATTATGGATAATAATAATTTATTTTCTTAAGGAAATTCGAATATTTAATATAAGAATTGATTATATTTATACTTGAATGATATGTATGTACATTATGTGATTAATGTTAAGTGATTAATTATTGATATGAATTATATATTGTGTTTATGTGGGTGGGTATAACTTATTAAGCCAATTAGAGCTATTAAGTTAATAGACTATTGGAATGTGTGATGACTTATGAGGGTTATGTAATTGATTACATAAATATACCTTATATAATGTGTATACATTTATTTTGTATATAAAGTTATGCAACCTAATACATATATTGGGTATGGTAATTAAATAACCTAAGAGATCTATTTTATACATCTCAAATCAGTGATTTTATAACCTAAGTAAAGCAAGTCTAATTGGGTTATGAAATTAAAGATATTTGAGTAAGGAATTTATTTACAAAGGTGTGTAATGGAAACCTAATTAAATAATTAGGATAAGATAAAAAAAAAAGGTATGGGACTAAGTTTATTTTATGGCCCAAAGAATTAAATAAGTAGCACAATGGTTTATTTAAGCATTGGACTTGTAGCTAATTGATTTAATAGCAATTAAGTTATTAAGCTAGCCCAATATAATATGTATGTGACAAGTATTATGATGGTCTAATTTAATTATGGGTGGAAGACCAAACCTAATTTAGTTGGTAAGCAAAAATAAGAAAAAGGAGCAAGCCCAAAGGAATTAAAGAAGCCCAAGACTTTAGCCCAAGTGGAAGGGGTAGTATAGTCATTAAGTGAAGCATAAAATAAAACCAAATTGGATGGAGAATAATGCCACTTGACCGGATTGCTTAAGGAGAGAAAAGGGAGGTGCATGTAATGATGTTATTTACTTTAGTGGGTAAACCACTTTGTTAGGTGGCATGTTTTTATTTGGCCAACACTTCATCCAAACTTACAAGTTAAACAAGGCTTGCAAGCAACTCCTATCATGATGAATAGAGAGAATAGGATATTGGGAGATAATTATATCTCTTCAATTTACTAACAAACAAAAGTCTTTTATTTTTCTCTTTCTTCTCATTTTGTATAAGCTAGCAAAACAAAACAACAAAGGGAGAGAGAGAGTGAGGACTTCGGCCATCATAGGGAGAGAAAGAGGGAAAGTCTTTGATAGTTTCTTAGTTCTCTAATATAAGCTTAGGAAGAAAAGAGAGAAGGAAAGCGAAGGTATAACAAAAAGATTTCTACTTAAATAGTCTAGTTTCCTTCTTGATTTGATTTGAGTTTTTATTTTTATAAAGTTTTGATCTAAGGTTTCAAATCTTTAGATTTATGTGTTTAAAAGTGTTTTATCTTTAGATCTAACCCTTTTGTGGGTAAAATATTTGATCTAAAACATAAAAGGAAAAATAAGTTTTTCAAAAGTTAGAAAACCTAATTTTTCTTAGCCTTAGTTGTGTTAATCTTGTGTTTGATGCTTTTTGGTGAAATAGATCATGGATCATGATAGATCCATGAGTGTATTTGGTATTAGTTTGTGTTATGATATTTTATGATGGATTTTGTTGGTGAAGGGGTAATGATATGGAAGATTTCTTAAAAATCACCAAGTATTGAAAAATAGATTTTTGTAAAAACGAAGTATAAAATAGAAACGACTATATCTCTCATTCTATTTTGAATTTTTGAGTGTAGGTAATTTTTGTACTTAGATATATGAGTCTTCTAACTTTTCGAAGTGGAATTACTTAAAAAGGTGTTATAGATTTTCGTGTAGACTAATTTTAGTCAAAGATGCCAAATTTGAAAAATGACAAAAAGTAGGTTGTGTGGAATTTCCAAGGGCTGTTTAGGCCATTTAATTTTTGAAATAAATTCCAATATTTTGGGATATTAAAATATATGTTATAAAGTAGTTTGTGTCCAAAAATGAGCTCATTTTGACTTAAATTGAGCAAGTTATGACCATTTTAATATTTATATTTTTTTGACAAAAATCGTTATAACCGGAGTTCTATAACTCCGATGGCCACAAAATTTAAACTGGATGTCCACGTTAACATGTGTAAGATCTCGCCAAGAGTTGGGAATTTTCGGAGTTAAGCGTGAGGTAGCTAATTTTTTAAAGAATTAACTAGAAACGGATTTTTGAAAAATACTAAAGGGAGTTAAAAAATTACAGAAAAATTATTTTTGTGGATGAATTATATGTATATATGTGTGGCCAAAGGATAGAAAAATAATAAGCTGATTTGGTATTTTTGTGAATATGGTATTTTAGCTTACTGAAATGAACATTTCAGGATACTGAAATGGAAAACTGAAATTTTTAGAAAAGGAAGACAGTTTGGTTTCAGCTTGCTGAAATGATGTATGCAGTCTTCTGAAATCATAAATAGTTACCAAGTCATAATAAAGAACTTATAAATGAACGAGTAAGTGTTAAGGTGTTATTTAATATTTAATTATGTGATTACATGTTAGATAATTTACTTATAAAGTAATAGTATTATAAAGTATAATGTGATATACTGATTACAAGGATAGTCTTATTAATGATAGGTCTTTGTGTTAAAGATATAACTATATTGCGTAGCAATTAGCAGTGATAAAGGCAAGTATCCAAACCATTGCATTTACTTTATGCAATGGATCATAGTAAGCAAGCATCTAAACCTTAAGCACTATTTTTATTTCGTGCAGACATGTATATATTATGCTAGTTTCCAACTCAATATAAATTATCAAATACAAAGCATGTTCATGAAAAATTATTGTCAATTATTCATATCCGTAATGATATCCATGATTCGTTTATGAAATTATTCTTATATTGTGGAATTTTATTTCATCTGTTTATTGTTTATTAATATATCATTACTGCCTTTTATTATACAAGTGTCCCCATTTGTATGAACTATTATATTCATTCAAGAACTCTTGAACTTGAAATTCTTTGATATGATAAATCCTATTACATACTATTAATCTTTGGTATGTATTTATGGTTTAAAGACTGTCTAAGCTATTTGACTCGGCTAGACATAATTTGAATTGTATTGTTGAATATTATTGTTTATGATAAAGTTGTCCAACTGAATTGTTTAGTTAGGACTCCAGACTGAGTATGAACAACCCGTAACGAAAAAATTATTTTTGTGCCCAAGGCGAACAGAGTGAACGCAATTATCATTCAAACAGATAGTATTGATCAATACAGGACATAATGGGACTGATCAACCTACATGTCCGTAAGACCAGAGCGGTTTGCAGATGATTTTCTGTTTAAACCTTTTCAAAAATAAAAAATAAAAGTTCATGGTCTATTGACCGTTCAGTATTTATAGTCACTACGTCGTTTTAAAATTTTAAACAATTTGATATGTTATTAAGAATTATTTCAAATGACTTCACAACTGTTGATTCATTGTAGAAGTGTATCTCAAAGAAAATATTTATTTCTTTCAGCTGATGTTTATTATCTGTTATTACTTGCTGAGCAATTGAATGCTCATTCTTGCTTTAAATTAAATGTTTTCAGCTAAGCGTGATCAACCAGAAGGCTCTGGCAAAAACAAAGGGAAAGGAAAGCTAAAGGAATAAGCTTTATGGTATCTTGTGTAACAGTTAGACTTTATTAAAATGATAATATTTATTATCTATCAGGTAATGAAATACTTTAAAGGTCGTGTACCTGGGATTAGACAACTCTGATATGTATATTAAGTTTGTTAATTATATTATTCCGCTTAAAGAAATGATATCGTGTAGCACCAAATTCGGGTTTCAAGTACTCGAATTTGGGGGCGACACAAGTTGGTATTAGAGCTTTAGGTTAGAAACCTTAGGTGGGGGATACCTTAGGCTATAACCTTAGGCTAGATAGAAGCGTTGAAAAACAAATAACTCAAATAGAGTTTAAAGGAGTTGAATTAAGGAAATTCGTCATAAAAGGAAATAAAAGTAACTTATATAAAACTATTAGTTGTTGTGTGTATATAATATGTATTTTGTACTAATCAAGGTTATTTGGGTATAGATGTCAGGAAGGAAAGGATTAGAAGACTCTCATATTGTAAAGAAAGAGCAAATCACTCTGCCTGAAGGCAACCAAGATGAGGTAATCATTTTGGAAAACATAGAACCAGAACCAAAAACGGTGTTAGTGAAAGAAAGTGATCCAGAAGTTAGAGCTGGCTAAGCATCAACGAAAGTACAAAATCTAAAGAATAAGTTGTTATGTTTGGAAAGATTGTTGGAAATGGAAAGGCTATTAAATAGCCAGTTGCAAAAGTCATTAATCGAAATAATGGAAGAACAAGATAAGTTGAAGGTTCAAATTAAACAGATGGGAGCCAAATGAAGCAAATCATGTGCAGCTCCAAGCCAGAAAGGGAAAAGAAAAATGAATGACCGTGATTTAGGAAATTCTGATTTTAATCAAGGGAACTTTAAGAAAGTAAGAAGTGTGCGAACTGTAATCGGAAACATGAAGGCGTATGTATGAAATGACAGAATGTATGCTATAATTATGGACGTGAAGGATATATATCATCTCATTGCCCTGATCTGAAGCAATGCGTATGTTTTGTATGTGGGTTGATAGGTTATCAGGCAAAGGCTTGTCCAGGATCTAGGGAAGGCATAGGAAATGAATAGGATAAGTAAAATAGGATTATGTATGGAATGTGATATGGTATGTATAGGTGTGAAATGTATTACTTTTGCATAAGTATCATGATGAATCCCGACTTTTGTTACCACTAAGGGATAGTAAGTGACTATGGCAGTCTGTGTTGTGTGATGAAAAGTACTATGTACTGTTTGAATATGAATATAAATGTTATGATATTATTATATGTCAAGATCGAGCGTTTATGTAAATAAATTTTTATTTGATTTATTGAATAAAATTTGGATTATTTGTTTATTAAACTGAGTAAGCTAATTGTAGGTCATTTTATGACCTAGAGAATGCAGAAATGAGTAGGATTCTGGCTACGTGCTAGGAATGATTGATACGAATTTATAAGATGATAATAAGAGATTTTTGAGAATAAAAATAATTTAGGAAAAGATGAAATAGACACTATTCAACCCTAAGGGTTAGGGTTTGACCCTAAGGGTTAGGGTTTGAAACCCTATGCCATTTCAAGAGTTTGGAATGTCAGAATGACATTCTGTCGAAAGATTTAACGGTAATATACCGTAAAAAGTTAAGTTAGCCGAGAAAAATTTTCTAGGGAGAAAAAGTGCGAGAATCACTATTCATCTGTTTCTTCGTAGGAATTTATTTTGAAATTCTGAGAAACGCGTAATGATAGGATTTTGATACGAGATGGAATATGTAATAATATTTCATTTATGACTCACGAAGTTTTCGTGTAGGGACTTAAAAAGCCTAAGCGTTAGGGAAAGTGAAATTAATGATTAATTATTTACGTATAATAATATATGATTATGATACGAAAATAATACGCGTATAATACGAGGTATTGTACGAGAATTATGCGGAGAGGATTCGAGAATTAATACGACGTATAATATGAATTTTTTATGGAGTAAATACGTTAAAATAAAGTGAATTAGAATTAATTGGAATTAAAAGTTAATAAGTTTAACCCGTGGGTCGAACCATAGGGTAAACGGGTGGTTTTAACCCATGGTTCAACCCATAACCCATGTTGGACATGGGGGAACAAGGCCACATGGGAGCATGTGGGAGAACAATGGGGGAAATGTGGAGCCATGTGCTAGCACATGGGCTTTAACTTGGTGAGCAAGAACTAGAGGAGGTTGGGGCTAAATTACAATCCTACCCTAAGCCTTGCCAACTCTATAAATAGAGAGCCTTATCTTCATGTTTTGGTTGTTTGAGAAATCCTAACATCTAGAGAAAGAGAGAAGAAGCTTGTGCCTTGCCTAGCTAATTCATCTACCAAGAAGCTAAGAAATACTTTGACTCTCCATACTCATTCAAGCAAGAATCCTTAAGGTTTAACAATGGAAATTATATAAACATCATCTCTTCTTTCTATAATAGTTTTGATAGAGAAGTGATTAAAGGAGTTATGCCTTTTGAGAAGTTATAAGAAGAGCAATGGTGAATTAGGAACCTGATAAATGGTATTTATATAGCGAATCAGATTCTTTGAAGCATAAGACGCTGCTTGTTTTATGTTATTTGTTTTGCTTTTATATATATTTTGTTTTTATTATGCTTATCCTGTATGATGCAGGGCTATTTAGGTCATTTCCAGCTTATAGGGGCAAAATTGTCATGTTTTACACTCTGGCGCCGCAGCGCCGAGCCTTGCCTTTTCCTCGCGCCGCAGCGCCGCCTCCTTGTCCAAGCTGATGTCATCTGGCGCTGCAGCGGTCCTGGTCCTTCTTGAGCTCGCGCCGCAGCGTGAGTGCTAGTGTTTTAAGCCTACGTGGCGCCGCAGCGCCACCCAACAGCTTTAGTGCCCGCGCCGCAGCGCGACCTCCGGTGCCTAGCCAGTGACTCGCTTTTAATGACCTAAAGAAAAAGGCAGAAAAGAGAAAAAAGAATGCAGCGAGGTTTTTGATTACAGAAAGTGATAACAGAGTAGTATTAATTAGATTCTAGAACAGAAAGAAGTTGTGCTTTTGGGGAGAATAGTTATTGCATCCTATATACAGCTCAGGAGTTACGCGGATAAGAGAAAACTTGGAGACAGAAAACCTCACAACAGGAGTTTTCTTATTCTAAATCTCTCAGTTATTTGTGTATTACTGAGCAATGTTGAATGTTATAGAAATGTGTATTAGCACCATGGTTACGAACTAATTCCTTTTTAGGATTGCAATGTAACCTAGTGTTTAGCCTAATTAACTTTCTCTCCTATTTATATTAATGAATCATTTTGGGAATGGGTTGTTGTATTTCTTGCTTATTGACTGATTGCTTGACAGAGTTTTTGGTATTGATATTAATGGATATTGAAAAATGGACATTAATATCTAGCTTTTAAAATACAAGAACACTTGTTATGCCCTTGCCTAAGGGAATGTGTGCATAAACTGCTTAATAGGATAGACATATCTCTATTTGCCTTGTGTAGCCTTGAGACTAAGCTTAATGACCGTAGTCTAGTTATTTTCATCAATAGACATATTGTGATTCATCTAGCTAGGGATGTGCATTTGGCCTTCGACAGAAGCGTATGCGTAGTTCTATTCTCAGCTGACCATTCCTTGATTCGTTTGTAATGTGGAGAGTTAGGAAATTAGGCGATGCATTAGAGGAATTGTAATCCTAACTTGACTCCCTAGTACAACAACTACTTCTCTCACCTCGTTTAGTTGTAACCACATAGTTTAACATACCATCTCTAATCACTTGTTTAGATAAGACAGTATAAAACTTACATTAGTATTTGATTTGCACTTAAGACTTCATCCTCGTGGGTACGACACTCCACTTATCTTATATTACTTGTTGACCGCGTATACTTGCGCGTTAATTGTCGTTAAATAAATCGGACAACAAGTTTTTGGCGCCGTTGCCGGGGACTTAGTACTATTTGTTATCAATATTAAAACTAAGTCAATACGATCTTAATTTAGACTGATATTATCTGTTTAATTTTCTTTTTCAGGTGATCTTTACGGCGTATGCCACCTCGAAGGGGTCAGAACTTAATACCTCTCGATCCCGAGGTTGATAGAACGTACAGACGCATGCAGAGAGAAAAAGCTCAGAACATACATACTCTTGTTACAATGGATGAGGAACTTCAGAAATCTTTAAGTGAGCATGCTATGCCTCACATCGCAGATTTGCAAGCGAGCATTCTCAGGCCCGCAATCCAAGCAAATAATTTTGAGATCAATCCGGGCACCATCCAAATGTGCTCCAATATTCAGTTTGGGGGATTACCAAATGATGACCCCAATGATCACTTGATGAACTTCTTGGAGATCTGCAATACGTTTAAGTGCAACGGAGTGTCTGACAATGCCATCAGACTCTGATTGTTTCCATTCACCTTGAAGGACAAGGCCAAGAGCTGGCTATATTCACTTTCATCAGGCTCCATTACAACATGGGATGACTTGGCTCAAAAGTTCGTAGCAAAGTTCTTCCCACCCCTAAAACCGCCAGGCTCAGGCTCGAAATTACCTCTTTTACCCAGTTTGAGTCAGAGTCCTTGTATGACTCATGGGAGCGATTCAAGGATCTTCTGAGAAAATGCCCCCACCATGGACGGCCAGAATGGCTTCCCATCCAGACATTCTATAATGGGTTATCCGGATCTAGTAGTTCGAGTATAGATGCCGCTTCTGGAGGAGCTTTCATGTCTAAGCATCACACAGCGGGGTATGAATTGGTGGAAACAATGGCGGCCAATAATTATCAATGGCCAAATGATAGGCAGGCCCCTAGAAGAGCAGCAGGGATATATGAGGTTGACCCAGTCACACAATTAGCGGCTCAGTTGTAGCGCTAACAAAAAGACTCGACACCATGGGAATGCAAGCTGTGCAAAATGTTCGGAGTGTCGCAGTGTCGTGTGAATTGTGTCAAGGGAGCCACCCAACTGATCAGTGTGCCATAAGCCCCGAGTCAGTTCAATTTATTTCCAACTACGGGCGGCAGCAAAATGTATGTCTCCCCACTCATTATCATCTGGGTTTGAGGAATCATCCAAACTTTTCTTAGGGCAACACAAATAGCAATCAAGCCCAATCTCCGACCACCAGGCCTAATTTCCCAAACCCTCCGGGTTTTCAAGCTAAAAATCAGTACAACTAACAACCACAGAGTTCTCATAATCAGTTCCACCATCCACCACCTCAACAGGAAAGAAAACCTAGTTTGGAAGATCTCCTGTCACGATATATTGCCCAAAATGAAACAAGGAGCGGTAATCAAGAAGCTTCCATCCGGAACCTTGAAGTCCAAATGGGATAGTTGGCCTCTACTTTGAACAGTCATCCGCAAGGCACATTGCCGAGTGACACTGATGTCAACCTAAAACGGGATGGGAAGGAACACTGCAAAGCAGTTACACTCCGGAGTGGGAGAACTATAAATGAAAATGGTGGAGAGAGTCCTATAGTGCAAGAAGAAGTGACTATAAAGGAACCTATTGTGGAGCAGAGTGATGATAAGTCTGGGGGTGAGGTAAATGCTCAAGACAGCCCTTCATCACCAACCCCTACTGTGAACACAGCTAGTCCTCCTATCCCACAGTTGCCATTCCCCCAGCGCATGCAGAAATAAAAGCTTGATAAGCAATTTTCTAAGTTTTTAGAAGTGTTTAAGAAGCTTCACATAAACATCCCATTTGCAGAGGCGTTGGAGCAAATGCCGAGCTATGTCAAATTCATGAAAGATAAATTATTGAAGAAGAGGAAAATGGGAGATTATAAAATCGTGGCTCTGACAGAGGAATGCAGTGCCATTCTACAGAACAAGCTTCCGCCAAAACTAAAAGATCCTGGAAGTTTCACGATTCCATGCACTATCGGAGACCAATTCATTGGCAAGGCCTTATGTGATTTGGGGGTGAGTATAAATTTGATGCCTCTGTCAATATATAAGAAGCTTGGGCTAAATGAAGCCAAACCCACAAGTGTTACCTTGCAATTGGCGGATAGATCTCTCACTTATCCGAAGGGGATAGTAGAGGATGTGCTTGTCAAGGTGGACAAGTTAATCTTCCCAGCAAACTTTATTGTCCTGGACTTTAAGGAAGACAGGGAGGTCCCGATAATACTGGGCAGACCATTCTTAGCAACGGGGAGAACCCTTATAGATGTGCAGAAAGGGGAGCTGACTATGAGAGTACAGGATCAGGAAGTAACTTTCAATGTGTTTAGGACAATGAAATATCCGAACACCCCTGAAGACTGCTTCCAGATTAAAGTGATTGATGATACAGTCAGGAAAGTATTCTCAGAAACATGCATGACAGACCCTTTAGAAGCTACACTAACAGGTACCAGTACTATGGAAGAGGCCACCCATGTTAAATGTGCTAACTGGCTGGATGCACCCCAGAGATATACACAGTTCCAAAGACAGTTTGAGTCTCTGAATGATCCAGAAGCATCTACTTCCAAGGCCCATCCATCAATTGTAGAACCTCCTGTCCTCGAGTTAAAGCCCTTGCCCAATCATCTGAGGTATGCATACTTGGGAGAATCATCCACTTTGCCTGTTATAATATCTGCATCGTTAGATGAATGCCAGGAAGAGAAGCTACTGCTAGTGCTTAAACAGTATAAAACGGCACTGGGGTGGTCGATTTTAGACATTAAAGGGATCAGTCCATCCTTTTGTATGCTCAAAATTTTACTGGAGGAAGGATCCAAGCCGACCATTGAACATCAGAGGCGGTTGAACCCAATAATGAAAGAGGTGGTCTGGAAGAAAATCATTAAGCTGCTAGATGCGGGCATTATCTACCCCATCTCGGACAGTTCTTGGGACAGTCCCATTCAGTGCGTGCCAAAAAAAGGCGGTATGACAGTAGTAGCCAATGAGAATAACTAGCTGATTCCAACCAGAACGGTGACTGGATGGAGGGTATGTATGGACTATAGAAAGTTGAACAAGTCCACCTGTAAAGATCACTTCCCTCTACCATTTATTGATCAGACGCTCGATAGACTTGCTGGGCATGATTTCTATTATCTGCTAGATGGTTATTTTGGATATAATTAAATTTCTATTGTTCCCGAAGATCAGGAGAAAATAACGTTCACATGTCCGTATGGGACCTTTGCCTTTCAAAAAATGTCCTTTGGGTTGTGTAACGCTCCTGCAACATTCCAACGTTGCATGATGTCCATCTTCTCTAATATGGTCGAAAAGACCCTCGAGGTTTTCATGGACGATTTTTCTGTATTCGGGAGTTCATTTGATAACTATCTGGTGAATTTGACTGTCGTTCTCCAAAGATGTGTTGAAACTAATCTTGTATTGAATTGGGAGAAGTGCCACTTCATGGTCAAGGAGGGCATTATTCTAGGTTACAGAGTATCTGATGGTGGTATCGAGGTAGACAAGGCTAAAATTGATGTCATCAATAGTCTACCATCGCCTACATCAGTGAAAGGGGTTAGGAGTTTTCTTGGACATGCAGGATTCTATAGGCGTTTATTAAGGACTTCTCAAAGATAACTAAACCGCTATGTTCACTATTGGAAAAGGATATGCCTTTTCAGTTTAATGAATCCTGCCTCAGAGCATTTGAACTATTGAAGGAAAAACTCATTTCGACTCCTATTGTGGTAGTTCCTAACTGGACTTTCCCATTTGAGCTCATGTGCGACGCCAACTATTTTGCAATTGGGGCAGTGTTGGGACAGAGAAGGGACAAAGTGTTCCACACGAGCTACTATGCCAGCAAAACATTAACTGATGCTCAGTTAAATTACACCACAACCGAGAAGGAACTGCTGGCAGTGGTTTATGCTTTCGACAAATTCTAGTTCCAAAGATGTGTTGAAACTAATCTTGTATTGAATTGGGAGAAGTGCCACTTCATGGTCAAGGAGGGCATTATTCTAGGTTACAGAGTATCTGATGGTGGTATCGAGGTAGACAAGGCTAAAATTGATGTCATCAATAGTCTACCACCGCCTACATCAGTGAAAGGGGTTAGGAGTTTTCTTGGACATGCAGGATTCTATAGGCGTTTATTAAGGACTTCTCAAAGATAACTAAACCGCTATGTTCACTATTGGAAAAGGATATGCCTTTTCAGTTTAATGAATCCTGCCTCAGAGCATTTGAACTATTGAAGGAAAAACTCATTTCGACTCCTATTGTGGTAGTTCCTAACTGGACTTTCCCATTTGAGCTCATGTGCGACGCCAACTATTTTGCAATTGGGGCAGTGTTGGGACAGAGAAGGGACAAAGTGTTCCACACGAGCTACTATGCCAGCAAAACATTAACTGATGCTCAGTTAAATTACACCACAACCGAGAAGGAACTGCTGGCAGTGGTTTATGCTTTCGACAAATTCTGTTCCTATCTCATTGGAACAAAAGTGATCGTGTACACAGACCATTCAGCCATCAAATATCTGATAGAGAAGAAAGATGCAAAGCCTAGGCTGATAAGGTGGGTCCTTCTTCTCCTGGAGTTCGATCTGGAGATCCGCGACCAAAAGGGGACAGAAAACCAGGTAGCAGATCACTTGTCGAGGTTGGAAAACCCTCCTCATTCGGGAGATGCAGTCAAAGACATTAATGATTTCTTCTCTGATGAACAACTGTTTGATGTCCAAAGCAAAGCCCGTTGGTATGCGGACTTTGCTAATTTTGTCGCTTGTCAAGTGCTTCCTCCCATCTTGAGCTATCAACAGAGGAAGAAATTCCTAAATGATGCAAAACAATACTTGTGGGACGAACCCTTCTTATTCAAGCAGTGTTCAGATCAGATTATGTGGAGATGTTTTCCAGAGGAGGAAATAGAAGGTGTGCTCCATCATTGCCATTCCTAAAATTATGGAGGACATTTTGGGGGCCAAAGAACTGCTGCTAAAGTACTCCAATCTGGGTTTTACTGGTCTACCCTGTTCAAAGATGCACACATATATGTGTCGTACTGCGATAGATGCCAAAGGGTAGGAACCATCTCAAAAAGGCATGAATTGCCTCTGCAGAATATCCTTGAAGTAGAGTTGTTTGATGTATGGGGTATTGACTTCATGGGACCATTCCCGTCTTCCTACAACAATCTCTATATTCTTGTTGTGGTTGATTATATCTCCAAATGGGTAGAAGCAGTCGCCTTGCCTTCTAATAATGCTAAGGTGGTGCTTAATTTCTTAAGGAAAAATATTTTCACTCGCTTCGGCACTCCTCGGGCAATAATCAGTGATGAAGGGTCACATTTTTGCAACAAATATTTCGAAGCCCTTCTTGCTAAGTATAGGGTGACCCATAAAATAGCCACAGGTTATCATCCTCAGATAAGTGGCCAAGCAGAGATCTCTAATCGAGAGGTCACGCGTATCTTGGAGAAGATTGTTAACCCTAATCGGAAGGACTGGTCAAAGAAACTTGATGATGCCTTATGGGCATACCGCACCGCTTATAAAATGCCTATCGGAATATCTTCGTATAGGCTTGTTTATGGCAAGGCTTGTCATCTTCCTGTGGAGCTGGAGCACAACGCATATTGGGCTATCCAAAAGCTCAATTTCGATCTGGATGCAGCGGGTGAACGAAGACTATTACAACTCAATGAATCAGACGAGTGTCGTCTGCACGCGTATGAAAACGCTAAGTTGTATAAGGAAAAGACAAAGTAGTGGCATGACAAGAAAATTGTCGAAAGGAATTTTGAACAGGGCTAGAAGGTGCTATTTTTTAACTCCCGGCTAAAATTATTCCCGGGGAAGTTGAAGTCCTAATGGTCGGGGCCGTTCACAATTGCTAAGGTGTATCCCCATGGGGTTATTAAGGTCGAAGACCCTCACTCAGAGAAAACCTTCAAAGTCAATGGACAGCATTTGAAACACTATTGGGGCAGTGTGGTCGACCGGCAAAACACCTCCATCACCTTGGGAGACCCGGTGTAAGGCGGGGTGAAATTCAAGCCGACGACTCTAAATCAAGTGCTTGATGGGGAGGCAACCCCATCACAGTATCAAAAATATCCTTATTATTTTCATTCAGTGTTATTTTCTTTAGTTATCATTAGTGCACTTGGTTTTCCTTAGAGTAATTGTAGATGCTGAATTAGTATGTTAGTATGTAGTATAATTGTTAGTATAATTATTGGTATAATTAGTAGTCAATGGCTAATAGTTAGAATGTTGTGTTGATTCACTGATATGGATGTTTGCCTGTGCAGGAAATCAGAAGGTCGCGCCGCAGCGCCAGCTAGTTATCTAAATTTCGCGCCACAGCGCTGTGTTCATTATCAAAAAATTCCATATCGCGCCGCAGCGCCAATCCCTTTAGAAATTTTCCCGCCGCAGCGTCGGTAAAAGCTGATAGCTACTGGAGAGTTGAGATGCAGCGTTGAGGTTTTAACTGAGCTTCATGCCGCAGCGCCAAAAAGTCGCGCCGTCGCGCTTAGTATGACGCCGCAGTGCCAAGGCAGATTTAGGTCGCGCCGCAGCGCCATGCACCGAGCCGCAGTGCCAGTAGCGTGTTTTTGAGTTTAAACAAGGCTTTTGGGCTCGTTTGCAGCAGTTCACTTTAGTTCCCCTCTTTTCTCTCAAAGACATCCCCCTTTCTTCCAAAGAGTCGTTTGACAAATCAACCGTCACCCTTCAGTTTCTTACCGTTCGGGGCCATCCAACCGTCGTGCAGTTACTCTCCTTCTGGGGCCTGCCTATTTATAAGCAGTATGAGGTAAGGAATTCTTCATAAAGCAATAGTTTGGGATTTTGATTGTGGAAAAAAAATTCTTTGTCTCCTTGGAGTTTTGTTGACAATGGGTTCAAAGCGGCCTCGCACTAGTATAGGTCCTCCTCCGACATCCAGAACCCCTCCTTCCCTTTGGGATGCTGTAAAATTCCCAAGTGAGGAAGCCTGGAAGCGCTATGCTCAATATTTTTCAAAGCGGAGTTTGGTGCCTGAAAGAGGGCTAAGGCCAGATGACAAGATGGACGGCGATATGAATTCCATGATAATGACTACGAAATGGATTCACTTCACCAAGCCGCCCGACTCTGCAGTTTTTTTGGTGGTAAAGGAATTCTACGCAAATGCTAATGCTGATGGTCCTTCAACGGTGCCGGTTCGGGGTAAGTTGATCAAATTTGACACTCGTACCATCAATACTGTGTATGGGACTCCAAACTATGATGGAAGGGAGTACCTAGAGCCTGGGATGCGGAGTTACAGTACAGATGAGATAATAACCAAGCTCTGCAAGCCTGGTACAGTTTGGAAAACCAACGAATTCCATGGTGAAAAGACCTCTTTCCCCCATCAAGCCTTAAGTCGTTATGGTAAGGCATGGTACTCCTTCATTTGTGCCAATATCATGCCAACACGCCACCTGAGCAATGTAACAAGAGATAGAGCAGTTCTGCTGTATGCAATTATTATGGGGCTGAAGGTAGATGTGGGGGTTCTTATCCAGGATTCAATTAAAAGGGCCATGAGGAGCAACGTCAATTCCGGACTCCCTCACCCATCTCTAATCACACGTTTATACAAAAGGGCGGGTGTGGTATCGGAGAAAGACGATATCACTCAGCCGCCTATGGCTGTCGTTGATCATCACGTTATAGCCCGTTATGGAGTATGGGATGGGGGACCTCCGTCGCACCCAAAAGATCAGGGCTATTTACCGGGACCTCTGCCGCCTCCCTCCTCTGAGGCCGGTACCTCCGCTTAAGCGCCTAAGCCCCCATCTTCTGAGGCTATGCCACCCGGGGCCCTAGCAGAGATTTTGAGCAGCCTTAACTTTCTGCACTGCAAGGTTAATACTGTGGTTCAATGGAAGAGCCAATTCAATCACTATCATGCGGAGTTCGCGAATACAGTTTCCAGTATCTATTATGCCCAGGGAGGAGATGACGCAGAGTCCATGCCCTTTCAATTTCCACAACCTCCAATTTTTGTGCCTTATCGACCACCATTTTAGGCCAGAAGGGAGGATCGCTAGGCGGAGCCAGCGAGTGCCGATGTTGATGGCGATGATGAAGACGATGATGATGATGCTGCGGAGGTTGAAGGCCAGATAGGACATTGGCAGATTTCAAGCTTGGTGGAGATTCCTTTTTAAGTATTATTATATATGAATTGTTGTTAAATTTCTTTTGGGCGGTATAGCCCCAGACTATGTTTTATTTATGCAGTGTTTGTGAATGTTTGTGGTTGTTTGATGTTTGTGGTGTTTTTGGTTTATTTTGGGATGTATGTTAAGATGCATTAGTACGTTGGTTTTATTAAAAATATATATGAATGTTTTGGTTTATAATATATGAATACTTTTGTTTTATTTTGTATATAGTATTTTGCGATTGCGATAGATATCATGTCATTTTTGGTTGTTGTGTTTATAGCCATATTTTGGGGATTGTGCAGGTAATGGGTTTACTTGATGCCATGTGTTATGGCTTTACCTTATTTTGGTAGGGTGCTTTTTCTTTTGTTATTTCATGCCTAAATGTTTTGATTACCCCTTTTACCCCGCTCTGTAACTATATATATGCTAGGTGAGGGTGTTATAGCTATTAATTTTTGATCGTGGCTAATGACAGGCGCCAAGTATTTATGTCTATCTCTTAGAGTCATGTTAAGCATGTATAAGTTAGGGGTTGTTCAATCGATAAGTTGAGACTGTTATTGATCCGTCCTTCTTAGCAAGCACCGACCAGCTGTGTTAACTAGTTATTCTTCGATTTTAGTTCGCGTGTTTATTGCTTTGAGAGTATGTTCACTCTTATAATCTTTCATTTTTACAAGGTAATAAAAGACTTAGATGCTTATACAGTTTTGGATCTTGGATTCTGGCATGTTGTCATATAAAAAAAATTAATTAATTAAAAAGAAAAGAAGATTGAATATCGAAAGTCTTGCGGTGGGTCGAGATGGAGCGTGAAACGTACTCGCCCATAAACGCATGACCGATGTTGAGATGGAGCATAAAATGCACTCGCCAAATAATCTTCGAATTTAGTAAAGTCTAATTTGGCTTATGTTGATTACGTGGCCTTTGCTACTCAAGTTACTAGATTCATAGGGGTGTTCTACACCTAGTGCCCTAAAGTCATCTGACGTGGAAGTCACTGATCAAAAGCTCATTAACGGGTAGCTCTGAATAGCCTAAGGTAATTAAGGACTGTCCGAGTTAATTTTACTGTCTTCATGCTAGAGCCTTTTGATCCTTTCCTGCACTTGCATCTTAGTCTTAATGCTTGTTGAATGTTTAAGTTACGAAGTGTGCATATTGGTATTAACAATCGACTGTGCGAGCTTATTTGAGCTATGATTAGTTAGGATGGTTGGTTTCCACACACACACATAGAATGGATCGAGTACAGTCTCATACTTGCAAATTTAATATTAAGCCCCCATTCATGTCGGTGTTTGTCCTATTCTCGGAGAGGCTCTATAATTGCGCTTAGAAGCCGTGGTAATATTCTATAGTAGTAGTTTCCATTCGCGTCTTCCAGTAATGTAGGGGTGGATGTTAGATAGTTTGCTTGAGGGCAAGCAAAAACTTAAGTTTGGGGGTATTTGATAAGTGGTATTATATCGCGAATCAGATTCTCTGAAGCTTAAGACGCTGCTTGTTTTATGTTATTTGTTTTGCTTTTATATATATTTTGTTGTTATTATGCTTATCCTGTATGATGCAGGGCTGTTTAGGTCATTTCTAGCTTATAGGGGAAAACTTGTCATTTTTTACACTTTGGCGCCGCAGCGCCAGAGCCTTGCCTTTTCCTCGCGCCGCAGTGCCGCCTCCTTGTCCAAGCTGACGTCATCTGGCGATGCAGCTGTCCTGGTCCTTCTTGAGCTCGCGCCGCAGCGTGAGTGCTAGTGTTTTAGGCCTATGTGGAGCCGCAGCGCCACCCAACAGCTTTAGTGTCCGCGCCGCAGTGCCACCTCCGGTGCCTAGCCAGTGACTCGCTTTTAATGACCTAAAGAAAAAGGCAGAAAAGTGAAAAAAGACGGCGGCGAGGTTTTTGATTATAGAAAGTGATAACAGAGTAATATTAATTAGTTTCTAGAACAGAAAGAAGCTGTGCTTTAGGGGAGAATAGTTATTGCATCCTATACAGCTCAGGAGTTACGCGGAGAAGAGAAGACTTGGAGACAGAAAACCTCACAAAAGGAGTTTTCTTATTCCAAATCTCTCAGTTATTTGTGTATTACTGAGCAATGTTGAATTTTATATAAATGTGTATTAGCACCATGGTTACGAACTAATTCCTTTTTAGGATTGCAATGTAACCTAGTGTTTAGCCTAATTAACTTTCTCTCCTATTTATATTAATGAATCATTTTGGGAATGGGTTGTTGTATTTCTTGCTTATTGAATGATTGCTTGACAGAGTTTTTGGTACTGATATTAATGGATATTGAAAAATGGACATTAATATCTAGCTTTTAAAATACAAGAACACTTGTTATGCCCTTGCCTAAGGGAATGTGTGCATAAATTGCCTAATAGGATAGACATATCTCTATTTGCCTTGTGTAGCCTTGAGACTAAGCTTAATGACCCTAGTTAATTTATTTTCATCAATAGACATATTGTGATTCATCTAGCTAGGGATGTGCATTTGGCCTTCGACAGAAGCATATGCGTAGTTCTATTCTTGGCTGACCATTCCTTGATTCGTTTGTAATGTGGAGAGTTAGGAAATTAGGCGATGCATTAGGGGAATTGTAACCCTAACTTGACTCCCTAGTACAACAACTACTTCTCTCACCTCTTTTAGTTGTAACCACATAGTTTAACATACCATCTCTAATCACTTGTTTAGATAAGACATTATAGAACTTACATTAGTATTTGATTTGCACTTAAGACTTCGTCCTCGTGGGTACGACACTCCACTTATCTTATATTACTTGTTGACCGCGTATACTTGCGCGGTAATTGTCGTTACATAAATCGGACAACAGAACCCTGATAAGCCTTGCATGTGAAGACACTAAGAACTCATGAAGAACAAATCAATGAACTAAGTGAAATCTTATGAAATGGACTAATGAACTTATTAAACCATTAAAACTTAAATGTTTTGAATGATAAGAATTAGTAATAATCAACTTTGGGATTGATTCCCATTGATTTGAGCTAATAATAACGAATTACGCGATTAGACGTTAATCATCGAAAACGTAAATTTCTCGGATTAGAAGTCAAAAGTCGCCGTGTGCGTCAAAAATGATGGTTTTCTATTGCAACATGTGTATTTAGGTAAATAAGACTTGCGGGAGCAAGAACAGATTGATTTCGACTTAAAACAGAGATTTGAGCGTCGAACGTTCACGAACATTGAACGAAAATGTAAAAATGGACTAATCGGCGAATTTCTCGCCGACTGATTCGAAAATGAATTCCGACTTGATAGGATGATAGAGCATGTCATTTATGAACTTTTGGCTTCGAAATGAACCAATTCCGAGTTATAACGATCAAGTTACGGACTGAGGAATTTCAGAATTTTCAAAGACTTAGAAATTTTTCTGAGTTGCAGAGCTAGCGTCACAGCGACAGCCAATAGGCTTAATCTGGCACCGCAGCGCCACTCCCGGGAGAAATCTCTGGAGGGGTAGCGCTGCAGCACTACTCCAAGAGAAAAACCTAGCGTTGCAGCGCCAGCATATCAGAAAATTGGGACATTTTTAGTAAGTACTTAAACTTTTGCATATCATTAAGAGGCTAGTAAGTGATGAATATACACTCTTTAAACAACATGTTTAACCAAGGGTGATGAGGATTAAACGTTAACTAAACGTAATTAAACTTAAGTTTTGAACGTTAACCAAAACTAAGTTAAGGAACAAGTGAAGTCTCATTATCATCATGACTAGTGATGATCAATGAGAGTTCGGTATATAACATAGGAATGTTAATAATGTGACACCCCCAAATCCGGGAACTTCGTTTCGACATGATTTGGTGTTCACTTTCTAATTACAACATACATCTACCCAAATAGAAAGACTTGCAAAGTAAATTACAACCCTCATAAAACCTTAATAAAAAAATCTTCCTTTAAAAAAAGATTACAACTTGTCCAATAAAATCCCAGAGTTAACTAAACCTTAACATCAAACAATAAATGCAGAAATAAAACATAACATAATCGACTAAGTCTTATTACAATAAAAACTTGAAACAACAAGCCTTCACTTGTTCATCTTTCCTTTTTCCATTATTTGTTGATGGTATGTCAACATTCTTTGTCTCAACTGCAAGTGGTGGTAAAACATGCAAGAGTAAGCAAACAAAAGCTCACTTGAAAATTAACAGTGACATGACATGTATGAATAGTTTCAAAAGAGTTTGAATAAATTTCCTTTCATCAAAATAAGAATTGAATAATAATTTCTTTTAACATCTTTAAAGTTCGAATATAGAATCTATCTGAGGGTCATACGACCTTGAACAATGTCCTAGGTTATAAATATTTCTATTTAAACCTTTAACAGTAAATAAGACTATGGACATTTAACTCATACTCAGAAGATCATCCCTTTGTACCATGAATTGTGCACAACCATCTTAACGCTTTCGCATAAATGTCCCCTAGTAAATAGGGTTGTTCATTCTCAGTAATTGAATACAAGTCCGCACCAAAGAAAGTTTGGTTTGGATAGATAAGGGAACTTTAGAGTTTCAACTATCATCAATTAGGAGTAGTTGAATCGACTTATAGTACTTTAACAGTTCAATATCATAAGAATCATGAACCAATTATAAGATATGACAATAAACTTCATAATAGATAGGCATGCTTTAGAAGTAACTCAAAACAATTGAAAGAATAAGTCGATCTTGCTTGAACAATTCAGTCAAGATCACAATACTTCAATAACACTTCAATACTTATGCAATAAGAATATTTGAATACAACAAAGCTTGTACAATATAAGTAACAAGTTTTGAAATAAAAAACTTGCTTAACGTAAGAGAATAAAGATTAGAACACTTGCACAATAATAAGTTTAGAGATAGGAAACTTGCCTCAAGCGCAAGCTACACTTTAATAACTACAGTCACTTCCACAATTACCCTACACATTACATTACGTTTAAAACATCTATTAGTATCCAACTACAACATTTAAACCATCTTACTTCATATCCAAGTCCAACTCACAATGTAATTTACCACATTGGTTGCTAACTAGTCAAATACGTGAGTCTACATTCACGACATGCATTCGTAAGCTTATAACGCTATCGTGTTGTGTACCTTAAAAAAGTAACACACCCACACACATGTAACACATTCATATACAACTTCAATCCATCTTAAAAATATCAAAAATATGTTATCTTATTACCTATTTCACTTTCTAAGTCATAGAAATAAGTTAGCTAAACAAACGGGGCATGAAAACTCAAAAACAAAAAACCCACATTTCCGGACAGCAGAGAACCCCATTGGGGTGGGTCCCCAAGACCTAGGAACCCCGCTGGGGCTGGTCACCCCCCTGGTGCACCTCCCAGTTCGCGAACTGGTGGAGAAATAAGCCAATTTGGTTTATTCCTTCACACCGAATTCGATTTTTCCCAACATGATAAACATGAAACTTGATACAAATAATATTTTAAACTCTTAAACATGATCGTAACATATAAAATCCATATAACACATAATAAAAACCAAGATTTCATGATTTTCGAAGAAAACTACAAAATCAAGCGTTCTTGACGAAAATTACTACTACGAATTCGTTTTTAACCCAATTCAAGTAATTCCAATTGTAATAACTTCTATTCTTAACATTCTAACATAATACATGATCAATTTTAACAATAACTGTAAGACCCCAATTTTTATGAATAAAAATTTAATTTTTTTTATATATTATTTTGAAATAGTAAGGTGTTGATTTGATAAATGTGATAAGTTATGGGTAAAATGTGCATAGATTTCAACATAAGCAAGTGGTTATACAATATTTATTATTGTCGGGGAATATTCGTTTGATCATGGAATATTCTTGTTGTCGGGGAATATTCGTACGACGGCACAGCCATTTGTGGGCCCCACAATGGAATAACGGTCAGATATAGAAAGCGACAGAAATAACCTTTTTATAAAATAACGGCATAGTTGTTACCATTAGTACTGTTGAAATACCCGGTGATTAAAATACAGTAATACGCGGTGTTGCACAGTAGCACACAGTATTGCACAGTATTTTAAATTATTGATTCTTACGTAGGAATGCACTTTCTCAATTATTATTACAGTAATTACTGTTTAATATTTTATATTATTGATTCAATAATTGAATAATATTTTATTAGTTCAATATTTGCTACGTTGATATTTTATATCAATAATTGCTACTTTGCTATTTTATTATAGTGATTCAATAATTGTCATTACACAGTATTTTAAATTATCAAATCAATAATTCATATTATTTAAGTAATATTATTAGATAGCATTATTAACAATGTCTAAGGAAGTTCTGTCTAGAAAATGGGGTTGATTAATTGCGCGCCAATAAGGAGAAATCCTTATCGGAAGGCCCCATCTTTCCTGGGAACAACCTAGTTGTCATTATTGTGGTTCTATAATATTATTTGTGAATAATAATTATTGATAAGAAAATAATAAGTAAATATTTATTCAATGTGGATTTAAACAAAAGAATTTTTAACAAAAGTGACAATTATTAAGAATTGATATTTTATCTGTTCTGATAAAATAATTCATTTAAATATATTATTATAATATTACATTATAAGTGTATAATGTGATAATATAATAATATAATAATGATGATATTTTTTTACAACAAATTCACGATATATGATTAAAATGAGGTGGAAGAGAGAAAATAAAATTTAGAATTCTTTTAATAATTATAAATATTTTAATATATATATATATATATATATATATATATATATAAACATGTGGTGGAATTCATTATTTCAAAAATGAAGGCTTTGGAATTTTGAATGTGTTGAAAATTTTCAAAAGTGATGAGTGTGGAAAAATCTTCCGTATGTAAATTTGAGTTATTTTTTCGTTCGAAATTTGGAAAAACTTTCTTCTACAAAGTTGTAGAGAATTAAATTTCATATGAAATGGACATAAGGTTCGTAATTTTCTGATAAAAGGGCTATTTGTTATGAATTATTGAAGTTCCAGAATATTGGGTCTGAATTAATTTTTTGTGGAGAATTTTCTAGAATGTGTGGGCCCCACTCTTGTTGTAAAATGTTGAAGTTTGGTTTTCAAATATGGTGTATTTGAAAAATCATACGCATAAAAAATAAAATAATATTTTATTAGTTTTTTCTCCTTTGGTGTGCTAAGCATTTTCTATAAATAGGGTGCTTAGTTAGAAATAAAAATCACACTAGAATCAGAAAATTTTCTCTCTATAATATCGAGCGTATTTCTTGTGAGTATTTAGATACTTTGAGTGTTGATAGCAGTGCAATTTTTGTCCACATAATATCCGATATTCCAGTCAAAACTACTCTCATGTTAAGGTAATGGATATTATTTTTCGAGTAAATGATGTTATTATCTTTCAATATTCATAAAGAATATTATTTTCTTTCATATTCCATATTATGGAAGTAATAATATTTCATTTCATATTCCTAAATATGAACTTACTACGGTAAGTATTGCTTCTATAATTCCTGAAATGATCAAAAATTTCTTGAGTTTTGCGCTTTATCTAGTATCATTTCACCAGAATAATTTTCTAAACTTTCTCGTGAAATTTAAACTTACTATTCAAGAGTTACTATTCACGGTAAAAAAATAATTTTTTTTTCTTTGATTGTATCCAAGTTTTAAACTTCATTATTGAATTTTGCTCCACAATTGATTATTACGGAGTTTTATTGAACTTGGATAAACTAAATTACGAAGCCCTAATCTTTGTCCTTTATCTCACTGGATTCGTTCCTTATATTGTATTTCATCATCCTTAGTCCTAAATGGTGATATAACTGAATATCTTTGGCCTGTAGTGCAAAGATGAATGATTACTTGATGAATATGTTTGGCCTGTAGTGCAAAGATGAATGATTAGTTGATGAATATTTTTGGCTCGTAGTGCAAAGATGAACAGGTGTTGAAATGAACATGACCAACTGGTGATACAAATGAATATCTTTGGCCGTAGTGCAAAGATGAATATTGATTTGAGATATATATTGATTGATGTTACAGGGATAAAATATTGATGATGTACTTTTAAATTATTGAAGCTAGTAGACTTCATTCTCTACTTAACTCTTCTAATGAATTGTTATTTTCGCTGCGAATATTGATCTAAAACTTGTTGTCCATTATATTTTATCTGATTTATTGAAAACTAACGATAATTTATTATTCATTATCTTAGTCATAATATTCTTTACCGGGCTAGTTAAGCTCACCCTTTTCTTCCATTGTTCTCTTCAGGAAATGGGAATATCGCTGGGACTAGTCGGGGATCAGAGTGATGGTCAGAGTTAGATCAGTAGAAGTCCTCAGTATTCTATAAAATAGCGGGATAATGATTGTAATTAATAAGGAGTGAATTTGAATGTTTATATTTCGTATTATATACGATTTATTTTGAAACTCACAGTTTGTGTGGTCGTAGTTTACACGACCGTATGTTATAAAAGATTATATTTGAATTCTGTACCATGTATTTGGCGACTCAGAATGGTTTGGTATTGAACCAATTTTGGGGGCGTCACAGTTGGTATCATAGCTTAGGGATATAATCTCTGGCGGAGATCTGGGAATAGAACTAGGATGGGAGAGACGAGTAAAACATTTGCTAGTGTGTCCTACCTAAGTTTAATTGTTATTTAACTGGTCGGTTGGAGCATAGGGTTAATATATGATATGTTAATTTGTTTGATTAACCCTTGTTTTGTGACAGTATTTGAGAATGGCAGCTGAAAATCTAAACAATGGAGTGAATGAGACCGTTGAGACACCTTTAATTACCAACCAAGAGAACGTGCAATAGGAAGGCAACAATTCTCCTGTAAACAACCCTACCGAAGAAATGATAAATAAAGGGATGTTTAGAAGCTTTTTATAGTTCATGCAAAACCAGACGAGGGAGACTCGTGTTCATAATACAGGTGAAAATAACAACTTGTGTCTTGTCACCGCCAAGCAGTTTAAATAGTTGGGACCACCAGAGTTTCTGGGAAAGCCAGATCTAATCAAGGCAGAAAATTGGATTAAGCAAATTACCAAGATATTTGATGTCTTGGGATGCACAGAGGAACAGAAGATTCCATTTGCCACCTTTATGTTTCGTGGAGAGGCAGATTACTGGTGGGAATCTGTGAAGCGTACCCAGCCTGCCTCACTCAAGATGTCTTGGGGGGCGTTCTAGAAACTGTTTAATGACAAGTACTTTCCAGAAAGTATTCGTCACATGAAAGAGGTAGAGTTTATCAAACTGGAACAGAACAACATGACTGTGTCCCAGTACGAGGCTAAGTTCGCGGAGTTATCCCGGTTTGCACCTTATTTGCTGGAGAATGAGGAACGTATGACGCGGATGTTTCTGAGAGGTTTGAAGCCCGAGATTCGTCAATACCTCATTTCTCAAAAATTTTCTCTATATTCAGATGTAGTAAAAAGGGCCCAGTTATTAGAACGATATAATGTTTATGTTCAACTAAGGGACGACAACCAAGGTCGTATCGGTGGCAGCAGTCATCGGAACAATGACAACCAGCAGGGAGGAAAGTATCATGCCAGAAGCAGTAACCACTCCGGTGGTAATCGTGGCCATGATAATAGAAGAAGTGAGTCGAGGGGAGATTTCAAGAAGAGAAGGTACAACAATGAAAACGTGAAAGCATCGACAGCAGCACCAACATCAACTGTTTCTAGGGGAGGAGAACGACCGCCGGTCGTATGCTATAAATGCGGGAAAGAGGGACACATCAACCCTAACTGCACACAACAATCCAAGGTGTGTTATAACTGTGGAAATGAAGGGCACATAGCTCGAGTGTGTCCTATAGCGAAACCAAGTCCAGTAGGGATGGTGACTCCAAAGGCTATCCCTGACAAGTCAAAGTCAGTGGTTCCTGGAATAGCTTTTGTCGTGACTGCCCAACAAGCAAGGAACCCGAATGAGGTTATTACGGGTAAGCTGATAATAAACTCTTGCGAAGTTTACACTTTATTAGATACTAGTGCTATCCATTCTTTTATTTCACCTACTTGTGCTCAACGTTTGAACTTGACACTTGAGAAATTAGACTTTGACTTATCTGTTGAAACTCCGTTGGGAAAAACCTCCGTTACATCTATAGTTTACAAATCTTGCTCGATTCAAATTGGTACCCTCACCCTACCTGATGATCTTATATCTTTGAAAATACTTGCATTTGATGTGATTTTAGGAATTGACTGGTTGACCACTTATTATGCCAAAATTGATTATTTTCGAAAGGTTGTTAGTTTTCATATTCCTAACCAACCTATTGTGCAAATTCAAACAACCAAACCACTAAAATCAATCAATGTTATTTCAAGTCATAAAGCTATTCGTTTATTGAAAAATAAATGTCAAGCTTTCTTAGCCCATGTCACTGATCTAAACTAGAATACGTCAAGTTTGAATGATATTTTTGTTGTTAATGAGTTTCCTATTGTATTTCCCAAAAAACTTCCCGGTCTACCCCCGGAACGTGAAGTTAAATTCTTTATTGACCTTGAACCCGGTACAAAACCCATTTCTAAAACCCCATATCGAATGGCTCCTATTGAATTTAAGGAGTTAAAGGTCCAACTACAGGAGTTGTTAGACATCGGTTTTATTCGTCCTAGCACATTTCCTTGGGGTGCTCCTGTTTTATTCGTAAAGAAGAAAGACGGGAGTATGCGACTTTGTATTGACTATCGGGAGTTGAACCATGTCACCATCAAGAATAGGTATCCATTACCACGTATTGATGACCTGTTCGACCAGTTGCAAGGTGCCAATTCTTTTCAAAGATAGATCTTCGTTCTGGATCTCATCAGTTAAAGATTAAAACTGAGGATATTCCAAAGACTGCTTTCAGAACTCGATACGGGCATTATGAATTCTTAGTCATGTCTTTTGGATTGACTAATACTCCTGCTGCTTTTATGGATATGATGAATCATGTATTCAAGGAATATTTGGATTAGTTCGTGGTTGTCTTTATTGATGACATCCTCATCTATTCCAAAAGCCGTGAAAATCATGAGCACCATTTGAAGCTGGTACTTCAAAGGCTTCGTGAAAACAAGCTATATGCCAAGCTAAAGAAATGTGAGTTCTGGCTTGAGGAGGTAGAATTCCTTGGGCACGCGGTATCAAAACGTGGAGTATCTGTTGACCAGGCGAAGATTTAAGCAATACAAAGTTGGGAGCAACCGAAGTCGGTGACCAAAGTACGTAACTTTCTGGGCTTAGCTGGTTATTATCGGAGATTCATTTTCTCGAATCGCTACTCCATTAACATAGCTGACTCAAAAAGATACAAAATTCGTATAGAACGAGGAATGCCAGAAAAGCTTTCAAGAGCTCAAGAGGAGACTCATTTCGGCACCTGTTCTGACGATACCATCTGGTTCGAATGGATTTGTCATTTACAGCGATGCTTTGGGCAAAGGGTTAGGATGTGTTCTCATGCAACATGGGAAAATTATAGCTTATGCCTCGCGATAACTCAAGGAATATGAGAGGAATTATCCTACTCATGATCTAGAGTTGGCAGCAGTCGTTTTCGCGTTGAAGATCTAGAGACACTACCTGTATGGGGAGAAAGTGGAGATCTATACGGATCATAAGAGCCTCAAGTATTTCTTCACCCAGAAGGAACTCAACATGCGGCAACGACGTTGGCTTGAGCTGTTGAAAGATTACGATCATACCATCCAATATCATCATGGAAAAGCGAACGTGGTAGCTGATGTGTTGAGTAGAAGATCATATGCGGGAACGAATGCCGGTATCCATAGTTTTGGATCGTGACCCCAGATTTACTTCACGATTTTGGATCAATTTGTAGAAAGCTATGGGCACGGATTTACGATTCAGTTCGGCATATCATCCTCAAACAGACGGGCAATCGAAAAGGACTATCCAAACTCTTGAAGATCTATTGAGGCTCTATGTTCTAGACTTCAAATGGAGTTAGGATAAGTACTTACCATTGGTGGAATTCTCCTACAATAATAGTTATCAGGCAAGTATAGGCATGGCTCCATTCGAGGCGTTGTATGAACGAAAATGTCGTTCTTAAGTATGTTGGGACGAGGTGGGTGAAGCAACATTGTTGGGACCGGAGTTAGTACGTATGACTACAGAAAAGATTCAAATGATCCGACAACGTATGCAAACCGCACAAGATCGACAAAAAGAGTTATGCAGATCTTCATCGAAAGGACGTGGAATTTAATGTTCAGGATCATGTGTTGTTACGTGTTGCTCCATGGAAAGGTGTTACGAGATTCGGTAAGAGAGGAAGGCTCCATCCACGATTTATTAGCCCATTTGAGATCCTTGACCGAGTAGGAAATGTGGCCTATAGACTCGCTTTACCTCCAAGCATGTCTCGTGTTCATAACGTTTTTCACATATCCATGCTTCGTAAATATGTGAAAGACCCAAACCACATTATTGAGTTAGAACCAGACGAGATAGCCGAAGATTTAACATACGAGGAGGTACCTGTCAAGATCTTGGATACGAAGGAACATGTCCTACGCTCAAAGGTTATACCTCAAGTTAAAGTTTTGTGGAGGAACCATGATATCGAAGAAATGACATGGGAGTTAGAATCGAAAATAAAAGCGAGGTATCCTCACCTTTTCGACATACCAAGTACGTACGTCAATTTCGAGGATGAAATTTCATAAGGAGGGGAGGTTGTAAGACCCCAACTTTTATGAATAAAGATTTAATTTTCTTTATATATTATTTTAAAATAGTAAGGTGTTGATTTGATAAATGTGATAAGTTATGGGTGAAATGTGAAAAGATTTCAAAATAAGCAAGTGGTTATAAAATATTCATTGTTGTCGGGGAATATTCGTTTGATCGTGGAATATTCTTGTTGTCGGAGAATATTCGTACGATGGCGCAACCATTTGTGGGCCCCACAACGGAATAACTGTCGAATATAGAAAGCGACAGAAATAACCTTTTTATAAAATAACGGCGTAGTTGTTACCGTTAGTACTGTTGAAATACCCGATGGTTAAAATACAGTAATACGCGGTGTTGCACAGTAGCACACGGTATTGCACAGTATTTTGAATTATTGATTCTTACGTAGGAAGGCACTTCCTCAATTATTGTTACAGTAATTACTGTTCAATATTTTATATTATTGATTCAATAATTGAATAATATTTTATTAGTTCAATATTTGCTACGTTGATATTTTATATCAATAATTGCTACTTTGCTATTTTATATTAATGATTCAATAATTGTCATTGCACAGTATTTCAAATTATCAAATCAGTACTTGATATTATTTAAATAATATTATTAGATAGCATTATTCGCAATATCAAAGGAAGTTCTGTCTAGGAAATGGGGTTGATTAATTGCGCGCTAGTAAGGAAAAATCCTTATCGGAAGGCCCCCTCTTTCCTAGGAACGACCTGGTTGTCATTATTGTGGTTCTGTAATATTATTTGTGAATAATAATTATTGATAAAAAAAATGATAAGTAAATATTTATTCAATGTTGATTTAAACGAAGGAATTTTTAACAAAAGTGACAATTATTGAGAATTGATATTTTATCTGTTCTAATAAAACAATTCATTCAAATATATTATTATAATATTACATTATAAGTGTATAATGTGATAATATAATAATATAATAATGATGATATTTTTTTACAATAAATTCACGATATATGATTAAAATGAGGTGGAAGGTAGAAAATAAAATTTAAAATTCTTTTAATAATTATATATATATGTATATATATATATATATATATGTATATATATATATATATATATATATATAAACATGTGGTGAAATTCATTATTTCAAAAATGAAGGCTTTGGAATTTTGAATGTGTTGAAAATTTTCAAGAGTGATGAGTGTGGAAAAATCATTCGTATGTAAATTTGAATTATTTTTTCGTTCGAAATTTGGAAAAACTTTCTTCTACAAAGTTGTAAAGAATTAAATTTCATATGGCATGGACATAAGGTTCGTATTTTTCTGATAAAAAGGCTATTTGTTATGAATTATTGATGTTGCGGAATATTGGGTCTGAATTAATTTTTTGTGGAGAATTTTCTAGAATGTGTGGGCCCCACTCTTGTTGTAAAATGTTGAAGTTTGGTTTTAAAATATGGTGGATTTAAAAAATCATACGTATAAAAAATAAAATAATATTTTATTATTTTTTTCTTCTTTGGTGTGCTAAGCATTTTCTATAAATAGGGTGCTTAGTTAGAAATGAAAATCACACTAGAATTATAAAATTTTCTCTCTATAATATCGAGCGTATTTCTTGTGAGTATTTAGATACTTTGAGTGTTGATAGCAGTACAAGTTTTCGTCCACATAATATCTGATATTCTAGTCAAAACTACTCTCCTGTTAAGGTAAGGGATATTATTTTTCGAGTAAATGATGTTATTATCTTTCAATATTCATAAAGAATATTATTTTCTTTCATATTCCATATTATGGAAGTAATAATATTTCATTTCATATTCTTAATTCTGAACTTACTACGGTAAGTATTGCTTCTATAATTCTTGAAATGATCAGAAATTTCTTGAGTTTTGCGCTTCATCTAGTATCATTTCACCGGAATAATTTTTTGAACTTTCTCGTGAAATTCTTATCTTTTCATGTCGAGTTACTATTCACGGTAAAAAAAAATAATCTTTGATTGTATCCAAGTTTTAAACTTCATTCTTGAATTTTGCTCCGCAATTGATTATTACAGAGTATTATTGAACTTGGATAAACTAAATTACGAAGCCTTAATCTTTGTCCTTTATCTCACTGTATTTGTTTTTTATATTGTATTTCATCATCCTCAGTCCTAAATGGTGATATAACTGAATATCTTTGGCCTGTAGTGCAAAGATGAAAGATTACTTGATGAATAGCTTTGGCCTGTAGTGCAAAGATGAATGATTACTTGATGAATATCTTTGGCCCGTAGTGCAAAAAGATGAATAGGTGTTAAGATGAACTTGACCAACTGGTGATACAAATGAATATCGTTGGCCGTAGTGCAAAGTTGAATATTGATTTGAGATATATATTGATTGATGTTACAGGAATAAAATATTGATGATGGACTTTTAAATCATAGAAATTCTTTACTTAACTCTTCTAATGAGTTGTTATTTCCACTGTGAATATTGATCTAAAACTTGTTGTCCATTATATTTTATCTGATTTATTGAAGACTAACGATAATTTATTATTCATTATCTTAGTCATAATATTCTTTACTGGGCTAGTTGAGCTCACCCTTTTCTTCCATTGTTCTTTTCAAGAAATGGGAATATCGCGAGGACTAGTTGGAGATCAGAGTGATGGTCAGAGTTAGATCAGTAGAAGTCCTCAATATTCTATAAAATAGTGGAATCATGATTGTAATTAATAAGGAGTGAATTTGAATGTTTATATTCGTATTATATACGATTTGTATTAAAATTCACAGTTTGTGTGGTCGTAGTTTGCACGACCGTATGTTATAAAAGATTATATTTGAATTCTGTACCATGTATTTGGCGACTCAGAATGAGTTGGTATTGAACCTATTTTGGGGGCATCACAATAACTCAAAATCAAACATCAATTTAATAGTTTCAAAAGCCATTTTTTAGAAATTAATTCACAGAAAATCACTATAAACATCATTTTTCTTATTTATCAAAATTTCATGAATTGAATTGTTAAAACAACCATATAACTCATATATAATCATGCTATATCACATATTACACATAACTTCATGCTTCCATCCATGATTTAAGAACAATTTTCAACATAACTTCATAATCAAACACTCTGAACTTGATTTCATCATGTTCATCATGTCCTTGTAAATTGAAACACTTAAACAACTATATAAATCTCATGTAAGCATATATATATATATATATATATATATATGTACATACACATCCCATTCACATAACAAAATTATGAAGTTTCACCAAAAGATTTTTACATAGAAATCATAAAACTATGAAAATATAGAAGAACATGCTTTTAAAACTTGTTTTTACAACAATTATATTTTGAAAACCCTTTCATGGCATACAATTACATATGAAAACATATGAACACCATATATACATATAAATTCATAATCATGAAAATCTAATTTAACAAAGACTAAATATAAAATATCTTAATTGAGTGTAAGGGTTAGTATGATACCTTTCTAGGTTAAATTAGGAGAAAAGATGATGAAGATGATGATCTTCTCTCTTGTTTATTCAAGCTTCTCTTCTTCTTCTTCTCTGTATTCTCTCTTCTTCTCTTGTTTCTTTTTTTCTCTTTGTTTTAGACTTAGGCTAGAATAAACTACGTAACTATATAACTGATATATAATAATATACGTACTTAATATATTATTCAATTAGCAGTTACAAAATTTCAAAAGCCACTAGGGCTTGTTTGGCAAAAGAAGATTATTTTTAAAAAAAGATTTTAGTATTAAGGCATTGTTTGGTTAGAATAGGTTTAAAACAATGAAAGGGCCCTGTTTGGCAAAATTCTTTTAAAACAAAAGTAAGGCATTTGTTTGGATACAAAAATTTAAAAGTTCTTTTTCTTATTTTAATAAATCCTTTTAACACATACTTTAATGTTACACATACTTTAATCTTTTAACATCTAATTTAATCCATTAAAATCTAACATCAATTAATCACATCACAATTTTGCCACATAATTATAATTACTCGCTAATTATAATTCTTGTAATACTCAACACATAATCATCTAATTTAATTATTCTCAATTAAATATATCCACATAATCACATAATTTATTTATTGAACTTAATAAATAAATCACAAAAATATTTATTCACTCAATAAATATTAAAATTTAATGTAAAAAATCTCAATCGTTATAATCTTCCCTCCTTAAAAGGATTCTGTCCCCAGAATCACAACATAAAAAAAAATTCTCATCTGTTACAAATAAGCCGTAATAACGTTAAATAACTTGAACGAATGTTATTAGTTTAACAATTCGATTTAGTTATACAAGAAGGAGGAGTTAGGCAAATACAGTGTATACCAACTATGATTACTAATTGGTATATTACGTGTTATGCTTTGTAGACGTGCTAAATACGGAGTAGACTATGTAAAGGTATAGAAGACGCAAAGGCAAGTTTTCTAACTCTTGCATTAACATTGTGTTATGCAAGTTTCCTAACTTCGTTCTTACTTTATTATGAATGCAAGTTTTGCTAAACCCTTGTCTATACATTATGGTTGGGCAAGTGGTCACTATGCATAATTGCTTATGCATAAACTGTTCTTGAATAGTCAATGCCATTTGACTCGGCTAGACTGAGACTTATCATATTTTGGTGGATTTTTCCATAAATCTCTCCAGAATATATACAATGTTGTGATCCTATGCTAATTGCTTGGTATGGATTCTCACGTAAACCTGAGTATGAATAAAACAAAGGTTTTAAACGTCGTTAATTCGACAGGCACGTGAGGTTGCCACTAATTAAACGTAAACACGTTTAATGTATGAGTGTTGATCAATATAGAGTACTACAGGCTGATCACCTAGATGTGCTCATAAGCTATATCAAACTTACGGCCTTCGTGTCGGGTTGTTCCTTTCATGAATGAGAACTAAAATATGGTTCATGGTCGTTGACCAAGATGGATTCTGAAGAGGCTATAAAGTCCTTGGGAATGGTTTTAAAGGAATCAAAATGATATTTTGATTATTTATAAGTACTTCATAACTATTGTACAATTATTGAAGACCAAAAGATATAATTCTTGATTTTGTGGTTTCAAGATATACTGTTTAACTTGCTGAGCTGTTTATGCTCATTCTTGCTTAAAACTAAATGATTTCAGCTAAGAACGAACGGACTGAAGGATCCGGTAAAGACAAAGGCAATTCCAAGCTAGACAAGTAGTGACCCTTTGTAATAGCATTAGTATTAGTATTGTATTACTGATATTATGACACAAAACGATGTATTGGTTACGAATACTTGGGAAAGGATTAATAGTATGTAATAATTAGTAAACTTATGCATTGATATTGATGTCCTCAATTGAATGTATGAGTAGATTGTAGCACCATGTAGCACCATATCTTGGGTTTGAAGGTACCCAGATTTGGGGGGGTGTCACAGGTTGATATCAAAGCTGTAGGTTATAAAACTTAATGGGTAAAAACCTTAGGCTATAACCTGGAGAAGTGAAGTAGAGATTAGAAGTTAACAAACTTGAGTAAAGTTTTGAAAGAAGAAAGTAACCTTAAACATATTAAATGTGATATAAACAGTTCATATTTGATTATATACTAATCCAGTTATTTATGTTTTATGTAGATAACATGAATAATGAGCATGTATAATAAAATATATGAGGTTAACGAAGATTCAGTCAACTTTGTAGAAGTAGTACCTATGTCCGTAGCAGAGATACCGATGGTAATCTTAGAGGGGACTGATATAGAAGAAGTGGATCCGTCCGAGTACTCTGATAACTTTGACTACGCGTCATTGTTTGAGGGTATGTCGGAGGAGGAGGTTGAGTCAGTGCCGATTAATACGGTACTGTCTAATGAGGGGGAAGCGGAGGAGTCGGCATAAGGGGAGTCCATGAAAATGTTGTTCATGGAAATATTGGACAAAAATGTCCAACTAAGTAAGGAGGTCCGTGACCTCAAGAAAGTGGTGGATGATGTGGTAGAAGATAGAGAGGATATGGAGATCTTCCGGGAGGCTGAGCAAGATGAGAAAGTGCTGGCTAAGGATAAAGTTCGTGACTTGATGCTAGAAGTCCAGAAACTGAAAGTTGAGCTTCTGAACAAGAAGTAAAAAATAGGACGAATATGATATATCCATAGGTGTTCGTACAAGGATTACCAGCAGCAGATGGCTGAGTATCCTGTGGAGGAAGGACAGACTCGGCATACTATTAGCCAGGACATTGTGGCCAGTATGGCCGATGCGGATTATATGAATGCCGTGTTGCCGATGTAGTTCCGTAGTATGTATAGAAAAGATAACGATGTAAATAGCTATGTAAATGTGTATAGCTAGTGATGACGTAAAACCCTCTTTTGTATAGATAAGGGTAGTCTTTTGTAAATCCCAACATTTGGAAAGTGATTGCAGGATAGTATTGTAAATGGCTGAAGCTATGTAATGTAAAGTGTAGTGTTATACTACAAGGAAGTGTTTTAATATAAAGGTTTTATTGAAAATACTTGGCAATGTGATTGAGTTATTATTTGATTGTTAATAATAACCGAATAAAGGAATAAAGAATAACGAAATGTTTTCACATTAACAGAAAATGCCGCCAAGAAGACGTGCAAGAAATCAAGAAGAAGAACCTTGTAATGAGGAGGAGCAAGGGAATAATAACTCGATGCAGGAATTTATGAATCTTCTTGCTACGGCTCTCAATCGGATGAGAGGTACCGTACGCACTAATCTTGGGGTAGGTCGGGGGACTACCTTTAAGGAGTTCAAGATAATAGGTCCGCTTGAGTTCTATGGAACTACGGACCCTATCGCCGCCCAAGTATGGGTAAAGGAAATAGAGAAAGCATTTGTAATTGCAAATGTCGGTGAGGTGCAGAAGACTTCTTTTGCAACTTACATGATGAAAGGGGAGGCCAACTACTGGTGGGAAGCCAACCAGGTTAGGGCCAGAATAGAAGTGGTTACGTAGGAGCGGTTCAAGGAGTTATTCTTCGAGAACTACTTCCCCATGAGCATGCAGGGGAGAATGGAGATTCAATTCCTATAACTAAAGCAGGGGGACATGACGGTACCCCAATATACAGCCAAGTTCAATGAACTAGCAAGATTTGCTCCACACCAAGTGGACACAGAGTTGCGGAAGGCACGACGGTTAGAGCAGGGATTGAAACCCTGGGTCTACAACCGGATATCGGTTTTTTAAAATGTTACCTTTGGAGCGGTGTTAGAAAAGGCGATTATCGCAAGGGGTAGGAGTGAGGCATTGACCTTATAACACAAGGAGAAGAAGAATAAGGCTAAGACTGAGGTATCAGTCAAGATCGAGGGAGCCAGAGGAAGTGGCCAGAAGAGGAAAGATTTTAGCTCTGAAAATACCAGAGTAAAATAGGAGTTTTCCAAGAGGAAGATGGAAGCGTGCAAGAATTGCGGTAAGACTCATCTAGGAGTCTGCCTCAAGGGTAAGGCGGTCTATTATAACTGTGGACAGGAGGGGCATATTTCGCCTAACTGTCCCAGTCCCAAGAAGAGTCGCAGTTGTTTTATATGTGGATCTACGGACCACATGGCGCGTAACTGTCCGAAGAAGGGTTCGGATGGTGGGAAAGGAGCTAGCGGTAATAAGCTGGCGATTGGTGGTGCAGTACCACAGGGTAGATCGACTGCTCGTACTTTTAATATGACGGTCCAAGATGCGGTAGCATCGAGCGACGTCATAGCAGGTATCATTCCGATCAACGACATTAATGCATATGTACTATTTGATTAGGGTGCAACATGTTCGTTCATAGCATGTGAGTTTGCTAAACGATTAGGATTATTCCTCGAAAAACTTGTAATACCTTTAAACATTAAGGTAGCAAATGACAATGTAATTCCTGTGCACTCAGTTCATAGGAGTTGTGGTGTGGATATTGGAGGTAACAAATTGTTGGTAGATCTTATACCTATAAAGTTGGGAGAATTTGATGTAATTCTCATAATGGACTAGTTAATTAACCATGGGGCGATGATAGATTACCAAAATAAAAGTGTGAACCTTCGGATTTCTAAGAAACCCAAGGTAGTTTTCTACGGTAGTAAATCACCGGGACGCTCTTGTTGTCTAACCATGACACAAGCTAGAAAGTTGTTGAAGAAGGGATGCGATGGTTACCTGTGCCATGTTGTTGATACCCAAAGATTGGGAGCAACGTTGGAACAGATACCTATTGTCAATGAGTATGTAGATGTATTTTCGAGTGACTTGCCATGTCTTTCACCTGATAGGGAGACCGAATTTATTATAGACCTTGCGCCAGGGACGACACCAGTTTCAAAGGCACCATATCATATGGCGCCAGTGGAATTGAAGGAGTTGATGATTCAGTTACAAGAACTATTGGACAAGAAGTTCATTCAACCGAGTGTTTCTCCATGGGGAGCACCGATATTGTTTGTAAAGAAGAAGGATGGATCGTTAAGGCTTTGTATCGACTACCGAGAGTTAAACAAACTAACAATAAAGAATAAGTACCCATTGCCCAGGATCGATGATCTTTTTGATCAGTTGAGTGGGGCAAAATACTTTTCGAAGATTAATTTACGTACGGGGTATCACCAGTTGAAGGTTAAGGCGGAGGATTTACCTAAGACAGCATTTCAGACTCGTTACGGCCATTACGAGTTCTTTGTGATGTCATTTGGGTTGACGAATGAGCCAGCCGCATTCATAGACATGATGAACCGAGTGTTCAAACAATATTTGGACAAGTTCATCGTAGTGTTCATTGATGATATCCTAGCCTATTCCGAGACGAAGGAGGATCACGCGAAACATTTGAGATTAGTGTTGGAGGCACTAAGAAGAGAGAGGTTGTATGCGAAATTCACAAAGTGTGAATTTTGGTTAAAGAGAGTGCAGTTTTTGGGGCACGTCATTGACAATGAAGGAGTTTCAGTGCATCCAGCGAAGGTGGAATCAGTGATGAACTGGGAACAACTGAAAATGCCGACTGAGGTACGGAGTTTCCTAGGGTTAGCGAGTTACTATCGGAGGTTCATATAGGACTTCTCAAAGATAGCTACTCCATTAACCAACTTAACCAGGAAAATGGTGAAATACGTATGGACAAAAAAGTATGAAGACAGCTTTCAAGAACTGAAGAAGTGGTTGAGTCAAGCCTCTGTATTATCGTTACCGGATGAGACGGAGAATTTTGTAGTGTATAGCGATGCTTCGCATAAAGGATTGGGTTGCGTGCTCATGCAGCATGGCAAGGTCATTGCGTATACATCTAGGCAGTTAAAGGAGTATGAGGGGAATTATCCTACCCATGACCTTGAATTCGCCGTAGTGGTTTTCGCCTTAAAGATTTGGAGGCATTACCTATATGGGGAGAAGTGTGAGATCTACACAGACCATAAAAGTCTGAAGTATATCTTCACACAGAAGGAGTTGAATATGAGGTAGATGAGATGGCTGGAGTTGATAAAGGATTACGACTGTGAAATCCTGTATCACCCAGGGAAGGCGAATGTGGTCGCCACGCCTTAAGTAGGAAGGGTCGGGAGAAGCTATCAATGTTAACATCTCAAGATGAGCTGGTGATAAAGATGGCAAGAATGGAGTTAGAAGTGCGATGCCCAATCAAAGAAGGGGAGAAACTGTTTGCAATTGAAGTTCAACCCACAATAGTGGAAAAGGTGAAGGAAGTGCAACTCAGAGCTGATGAGTGCGAGCGGATAAGGAAGAAGATTGCAGACGGAACTGAAATAGCATACAGTCTTGATAATGAAGGGTTATTGTGATTTAAAGGAAGAATTTGGGTTCCGTGTGAGCCAGAGTTAAAAGAGGAGATAATGGATGAAGCGCATCACTCGAGATACTCTATTCATCCTGGTAGTACCAAGATGTATCAAGACCTTCGAACCAATTTCTGGTGGTCAAATATGAAGAGGGAGATAGCAGAGTACGTCAATAGGTGCTTAACTTGTCAAAAAGTTAAGGCCGAACAACAACGACCCAATGGTTTGTTACAATCATTGGAGATTCTGGAGTGGAAGTGGGAGCATATCACGATGGACTTTGTGGTGGGACTTCCAACTACGCAGAAAAGATACGATACTATTTGGGTAATAGTGGATCTTTTGACAAAGGCAGCCCATTTCTTGCCGATAAGAGTTAGATACAATTTACACCAGTTAGCTAAGCTTTCTGTCAAAAAGATTATCTCGAGACATGGAGTGCCAGTTTTGATTGTGTCTGTTCGCGACCCACGATTCACTTCAAATTTTTGGAAGAGTTTGCAAGAGCAGATGGGAATACAACTGAGGTTGAGCATGACGTACCATCCACAGACAGATGGACAAAGTGAAAAAATAATTCAGACGCTAGAAGACATGATAAGGTCTTGCGTTATAGATTTTAAAGGGAGTTGGGATGATCATTTACCATTAGTAGAGTTCGCCTACAACAACAGTTATCATGCTAGTATAGGCATGCCGCCTTACGAAGCATTATATGGACGGAAGTGTCGAACGCCACTTTGTTGGGATGAAGTGGGAGAGCGTCGAATATTGGGACCTAAAATGGTACAACAAATTGCGGAAGTAGTTAAGTTGATACGAACACGACTAGTAGCAGCTCAAGATAGACAAAAAAGTATGTTGATCCACATCGGAAGAACAGGGAATTTGAAGTCGGTTCGTATGCATTCCTGAAGGTGTCACCTTGGAAGGGGAAGATGCATTTTGGGAAAAAGGGGAAGTTAAGCCCTAGGTTCATAGGACCGTTTGAAATTTTGAGAAGGGTAGGAGAGGTAGCATATGAGATAGCATTACCTCCAGAGTTAGGGCATATCCATAATGTGTTTCACGTTTCGGTATTACGTCCTTATAAGCCGGATTACAAGCACGTAATCGAGTATGAACCAATTCAAGTCTAGAAAGACTTAACTTATGAGGAGATTCCTATTCAAATTGTTGATAGATAGGAACAAGCATTAAGAAGCAAAATTATACCTTCGGTGAAGGTGATATGGAGGGACCACAATGCTGAAGAAGCAACGTCGGAACTCGAGAACAAGATGAGGAAGGCTTATCCTCATTTACTTGATTAACTTGTATTGTAATTCTAGGGACATAATTCTAATAAGAAGGGGAGAATGTAACGACCGAGAAAATTGAGCGTCTATGTAAATGAATTTTTATTTGATTTATTGAATAAAATTTGGATTATTTGTTTATTAAACTGAGTAAGCTAATTGTAGGTCATTTTATGACCTAGAGAATGCAGAAATGAGTAAGATTCTGGCTACGTGCTAGGAATGATTGATACGAATTTATAAGACGATAATAAAATATTTTCGAGAATAAAAATAATTTGGGAAAAGACGAAATAGACACTATTCAACCCTAAAGATTAGGGTTTGACCCTAAGGGTTAGGGTTTAAGACCCTATGCCATTTCAAGAGTTTGGAATGTCAAAATGACAATCTGTCTAAAGATTTAACGGTAATATACCGTGAAAAGTTAAGTTAGCCGAGAAAAGTTTTCTCGGGAGGAAAACTGCGGGAATCACTATTCATCTATTTCTGCTCGGGAATTTATTTTAAAATTTTGAGAAACGCGTAATAATAGAATTTTGATACAAGATGGAATATGTAATAATATTTTATTTTTGACTCACGAAGTTTTCGCGTAGGGACTTAAAAAGCCTAAGCGTTAGGGAAAGTGAAATTAATGATTAATTGTTTACGTATAATAATATTTGATTATGATACGAAAATAATACGAGGTATTGTACGAGAATTATGCGGAGAGGATACGAGAATTAATACGACGTATAATATAAATTTTATATGGAGTAAATACATTAAAATAAAGTGAATTAGAATTAATTGGAATTAAAAGTTAATAAGTTTAACCCGTGGGTCGAACCATAAGGTACACGGGTGGTTTTAATCCATGGTTCAACCCACAACCCATGTTGGACATGGGGGAACAAGGCCACATGGGAGCATGTGGGAGCACAAGGGGGGGACATGGGGAGCCATGTGCTAGCACATGGGCTTTAACTTGGTGAGCAAGAAGTAGAGGAGGTTGGGCCTAAATTTCCATCCTATCCTAAGCCTTGCCAACTCTATAAATAGAGAGCCTTCTCTTCATATTTTGGTTGTTTGAGAAATCCTAACATCTAGAGAGAGAGAGAGAGAGAAGAAGCTTGTGCCTTGCCTAGCTAATTCATCTACCAAGAAGCTAAGAAAGACTTTGAGTTTCCATACTCATTCAAGTAAGAATCCTTAAGGTATAACAATGGAAATTATATAAACATCTTCTCTTCTTTCTATAATAGTTTTGATAGAGAAGTGATTAAAGGAGTTATGCCTTTTGAGAAGTTATAAGGAGAGTAATGGTGAATTAGGAACCCTAATAAGCCATGCATGTGAAGACACTAAGAACTCATGAAGAACAAATCAATGAACTTAGTGAAATCTTATGAAATGGACTAATAAACTAATTAAACCATTAAAACTTAAATGCTTTGAATGATAAAAATTAGTAATAATCAACTATGGGATTGATTCCCATTGATTTGAGCTAATAATAACGAAGAACGAAGATTCGGCAAAAGTTACACGATTAGATGTTAATCGTCGAAAACGTAAATTTCTCGGATTAGAAGTCAAAAGTCATTATGTGCATCAAAAACGATGGTTTTTGATCGCAACACATGTATTTAGGTAAATAAGACTTGCGGGAGCAAGAACGGAATGATTACGACTTAAAATAAAGATTTGAGCGTCGAACGTTCACGAACGTTTAACGAAAATGTAAAAATGGACTAATCGCCGAATTTCTCTCCGACAGATTCAGAAACAAATTCAAACTTGATAGGATGATAGAGCATGTCATTTATGAACTTTTGGCTTTGGAATGAACCAATTTCGAGTTATAACGATCAAGTTACGGACTGCGAAATTTTAGAATTTGCAAAGACTTAGAAATTTTTCTGAGTTGCAGAGCTAGCGCCGCAGCGACAGCCAATAGGCTTAATCCGGCGCCGCAGTGCCACTTCCAGGAGAAATCTCTGGAGGGGTAGCGCTACAGCGCCACTCCAAGAGGAAAACTTAGCGCTGCAGCGCCAGCATATTAGAAAATTTGGACATTTTTAGTAATTACTTAACCTTTTGCATATCATTAAGAGGCTAGTAAGTGATGCATATACACTCTTTAAACAACATGTTTAAGCAATGGTGATGAGGATTAAACGTTAACTAAATGTAATTAAACTTATGTTTTGGACGTTAACCAAAACTAAGTTAAAGAACAAGTGAAGTCTCATTATCATCATGATTAGTGATGATCAATGAGAGTTCGGTATATAACATAGGAATGTTAATAAGCCGTAATAACGTTAAATAACTTGAACGAATCTTATAAGTTTAATAATTCGATTTAGTTATACAAGAAAGAGGAGTTAGGCAAATACAGTGTATACCAACTATGATTACTAATTGGTATACTATGTGTTATGCTTTGTAGACGTGCTAAATACGGAGTAGACTATGTAAAGGTATAACAGACGCAAAGGTAAGTTTTCTAACTCTTTCATTAACATTGTGTTATGCAAGTTTCCTAACTTCGTTCATACTTTATTATAAATGCAAGTTTTGCTAAACCCTTGTCTATACGTTATGGTTGGGCAAGTGGTCATTGTGCATAATTGCTTATGCATAAACTATTCTTGAATAGTCAATGCCATTTGACTCGGCTAGACTGAGACTTATAATATTTTGGTGGATTTTTGCACAAATCTCTCCAGAATATATACAATGTTGTGATCCAGAACAAAGGGATACACCAATTCAAGCATGGGATACAGAAATTCAAGATTTTGTTACTTGATATGCGAGGCTTGAACAGAAGCTCTCTCTGGCAAAACATATGATATTAGAGCTGGCATCTGAAAATACAAATGTCAACGATCAGTTGAAAGAAGAAGCAACTGAACGAGTGAGAATTGAAGATGCCTGGGTAAAAGTCGCACGACGCGTTGATATTTTAGAAAGAGACGTTCGATCCAAGAAGGCCAAAATAGACGACATGGATTTTACTTTTTGGATAACAATTGGGAGAATCCAACATCGAGTTTGGAATTACCCTGTGCATAGCGATCAACCCCAATTCGATATGGATCGAAGAGTAATGATTCAAATCATGGATCAGGAGTGCGATGAAGCAGTTGAGGGTGGAATGAACTTTATAGCAAAGTCAAGACTAGTTGGGATAGTGACACCAAAGACTGTCCCAGACAAGCCAAAGTCGGTGGCTCCTAGAAGAGCGTTTGTCATGACTGGCCAAAACACGAGGAACCCGAACGAGGTGATCACGGGTAAGCTAATCATAAACTCTTGCAAAGTCTGTGCCTATTTAGATACCAATGCTACCCATTCTTTTATTTCAACTGCTTGTGCTCAACGTTTGAACTTGACTCCTGAGAAATTAGACTTTAACTTATCTGTTGAAACTCCGTTAAGAGAAACCTTCGTTAAATTCACCATTTACAAATCTTGTTTGATTCAAGTTGGCACCCTCACCCTACTTGTGGATTTTATATATTTGAAAATACTTGCATTTGATGTGATTTAGGAATTGACTGGTTGACCACTTATCATGCCAAAATTGATTATTTTCGTAAGGTTGTTAGTTTTCATATTCCTAACCAACCTATTGTGCGAATTCAAACAACCAAACCACTAAAATCAATCAATGTTATTTCAAGACATAAAGCTATTCGTTTATTGAAAAGTAGATGTCAAGCTTTCTTAGCCCATGTCACTGATATAAACCAGAATACATCAAGCTTAAATGATATTTCTGTTGTTAATGAGTTTCCTGATGTATTTCCTGAAGAACTTTCTGGTCTACCCCTAGAACTTGAAGTTGAATTCTTTATTGACCTTGAGCCCGGTATAAAATGCATTTTTAAAATCCCATATCGAATGGCTCCTATTTGAACTTCAGGAGTTAAAGGTCCAACTACAGGAGTTGTTAGACATCCGTTTTATACGTCCTAGTACATCTCCTTGGGGTGCTCCTGTTTTATTCGTAAAGAAGAAAGACGGTAGTATGCGACTATATATTGACTATCGGGAGTTGAACCATGTCACCCTCAAAAATAGGTATTCATTACCTCGTATTAATGACTTGTTCGACCAGTTGCAAGGTGCATAACTCTTTTCAAAGATCGATCTTCATTCTGGATACCATCAGTTAAAGATTAAAACTGAGGACATTCCGAAGACTGCCTTTAGAACTCGATACGCGCATTACGAATTTCTAGTTATATCTTTCGGATTGACCAATGTCCATGCTGCGTTCATGAACATTATGAACCAAATATTTTAGAAATATTTCGATCATTTCGTGGTTGTCATTATTAATGACATCCTAATATACTCCAAAAGCCTCAAATATTTCTTTACTTAGAACGAACTCAACATACGACAACGACGTTGGCTCGAGCAGTTGAAAGATTTTGAAAATACCATTCAATAACATCCTGAAAAAAAACAAATGTGGTAGCTGACGCGTTGAGTAGAAAATCATATGCGGGAACGAGTGCAATGCTGTCAACATAAAGGTCCATTTTGTTTGACGTACAATGGATGGAGATAGAGTTAAAGACTCCGGGAGCCACGTGATGATGTCAAATATACGCGTAGAACCAGCTTTAATTGATAAAGTTAAAGTTGCTCAAGCTACAGACCCAGAGCTGATGAAGATGAAGAAGAAAGTGCAAGAATGTGCTATTCCAGAAGCAAGAATCGATGAAGAAGGAATACTTCGAGTCAACTCCAGACTTTATGTTCCTAACGATTCCAATTTAAAGTATAAAATCATAATGGAGGCACATAACACACTGTTTGCAATCCATCTTGGAAGTACCAAAATGTATCGTGATCTTCGACATACATTTTGGTGGAGCAATATGAAGAGAGAGATTACGGAGTTTATCTCGGGGTGTTTAGCGTGTAAACGTGTCAAGACGGAGCATCAAGTTCCAAAGGGTCAGCTTGCAGAAAGCAATGGGCACTGATTTATGATTTATTGGTCCATTTGAGATCATTGACCGAGTAAGAAATGTGGCCTATAGACTCGCTTTACCGCCTAGCATGTCTCATGCTCATAACGTTTTTCACATATCCATGCTACGTAAATATGTGTAAGACCCAAACCACATTATTGAGTTAGAACCAGACGAGATAGCCGAAGATTTAACGTACGAGGAGGTACCTGTCAAGATCTTGGATAGGAAGGAACATGTCATACGCTCAAAGGTTATACCTCAAGTTAAAGTTTTATGGAGGAACCATGATATCGAGGACATGACCTGGGAGTTAGAATCGAAAATGAAATCGAGGTATCCTCACCTTTTCGACATACCAGGTACGTACGTCAATTTGGAGGACGAAATTTCATAAGGAGGGGAGGTTATAAGACCCCAACTTTTATGAATAAAGATTTAATTTTCTTTATATATTATTTTGAAATAGTAAAGTGTTGATTTGATAAATGTGATAAGTTATGGTTGAGATGTGCAAAGTTTACAAAGTAAGCAAGTGGTTATAAAATATTCGTTGTGTCGGGGAATATTCGTTTGGTCGAGGAATATTATTTTTGTCGGAGAATATTCGTACGACAGCGCAGTCATTGGTGGACCCCACAACAGAATAAATATCGGATATAAAAAGTGACAGAATTAAATTTTTTTATAAAAATAACGACAAAACTGTTACCGTTAGTACTGTTGAAATACCCGGTGGTTAAAATACAGTAATACGTGGTGTTGCACAGTAGCACACGGTATTGCACAGTATTTTGAATGATTGATTGTAGGAAGGCATTTACTCAATTATTGCTACAGTAATTACTGTTTAATATTTTATATTATTCAATAATTGCATAATATTTTATTGGTTCAATATTTGCTACGTTGATATTTTATATCAATAAGTGCTACTTTGCTAATTTATATTAGTGATTCAATAATTGTCAATGCACAGTATTTTAAATTATCAAATCAATAATTCATATTATTTGAATAATATTATTAGATAGCATTATTGGCAATGTCTAAAGAAGTTCTGTCTAAGAAAGGGGTTGATTAATTGCGCACCAGTAAGGAAAAATCCTTATCGGAAGGCCCCCTCTTTCCTGCGAACGACCTGGTTGTCAATATTGTAGTTCTGTAATATTATTTGTGAATAATAATTTTTGATATATATGATAAGGAAATATTTATTCAATGTGGATTTAAACGGAGGAATTTTTAACATGTGATGTTTGTTGAAAGTTGGTATTTTATCTTGTCTGATAAAATAATTCATTCAAATATATTATTATAATATTACATTATAGTAGTATGATGTGATTATATAATAGTATGATTTTTATAATGGTAACATTATTATAGTAAATTCATGGTATAAAAGTTAAACGAGGTGGAAGAGTGCAAATTGAATTTGAACTCTTATGATGTAAACAATGATGTCATCGGAGCGATGAGGTAAGCAAGGATGTCATCAAAGCGATGAGGTAAGCAATGATGTCATAGGATCGATGATGTAAGAGATGATGTCATAAATTATGACAAAAAGACTATTTTATCCTTACTCTGCCGAGCCTATAAATAGAAGCTCATTTCTTCATTATTTCTCACCAATTCACTAAAGCTATAGAGAGAGAAAGTATAGAGAGAATAAGAGAGAAGGAAGAAGTGTATTCTGCTATTACACTAGTGCAGGCTCCAAATTTTTAAGGTAAGGGACATTATTTCTTTCGTATTCATAAAGAGAGTTATTTTCTGTCAATACTCGTAAGGGTTGTTATTCTATTCTTTATTATTCTATTGGAATAACCTGTCTACGCGGACTACCGCATGCATGGTGAAATCCTGTTGTTATTCCATTCTTTATTATTTTGTGGGAATAACCTGTCTACGCGAACTACCGCATGCTTGGTGAATAACCCTTCATATTCATTTGTTATTAAATTATGGAAATAATCTGTCTGAGCGGACTACCGCCTGACGGTTGAAAATTCAATTGCAGCTTCGTATATTATTTCATTTCAGATTCCTAACTCTAAACTTACTACGGTAAGTATTGCTTCTATAATTCCTGAAATGATCAGAAAGTCCTTGAGTTTTGCTCTTCATCTAATATCATTTCACTGAAATATTGGTCTGAACTTTCTTGTGAAATTTTTATCTTTTCATGTCGAGTTACTTTCACGGTAAAAATTTTATTTTTATTTTCTTCCAAATCATCTTTTTGATTGGATCCAAGTTTTGATCTTCATTCTTGAACTCTGGATAAATTCTCTAATATTTATCCTTTATCTACCTGAATTCGTTATTCGTATTGTTTTTCATCATCCTCAGTCCTAAATGATGATATAACTAAATATCTTTGGCCTGTAGTGCAAATATGAATGATTGCTTGATGAATATCTTTGGCCTGTAGTGCAAAGATGAATGATTACTTGATGAATATCTTTGGCCCGTAGTGCAAAAGATAAATATTTGATTCGAGATGTATATTGATTGATGTTACAGGGATAAAATATTAATGATGGACTTTTAAATCAAAGAAGATAGTAGACATCATTCTCTACTTAACACTTCTAATGAATTGTTATTTTCGCTGCGAATATTGATCTAAAACGTGTTGTATATAGTATTTTTTTGATTTATTGAAGGCTAACGATAATTTGTTTTCCATTATCTTAGTTATAATAATCTTTACTGGGCTTAGTTGAGCTCACCCGTTTCTTCCATTGTTCTCTTCAGGAAATGAGAATATCACGGGTACTAGTCGGGGAATGGAATGATGGTCCGAGTTAGAGCTGTAGAAGTCCTCACTATTTTTTTTAAAATAGTATGATAATAAATGTAATGAGAACTTAGTTTGAATGTTTATATTTTCTATATGTCTGTATTGACACTTAAAGTTGTGTGGTCGTATTTCGCACGACCGTTTGATATAAAAGATTGTATTTGGATTTTGTACCATGTATTTGGCGACTTAGAATGGGTTGAGTATTGAACCTATTTTGGGGGTGTCACAATATGATTCTTGATTTTGGAGCTGTTTATGCTCATTCTTGCTTAAAACTAAATGATTTCAGCTAAGAACGAACGGACTGAAGGATCCGGTAAAGACAAAGGCAAGTCCAAGTTGGACAAGTAGTGACCCTTTGTAATAGCATTAGTATTAGTATTGTATTTACTAATATTATGACACAGAACGATGTATTGGTTACAAATACTTGGGAAAGGATTAATAGTATGTAATAATTAGTAAACTTATGCATTGATATTGATATCCTCAATTAAATATATGAGTAGATTGTAGCACCGTGTAGCACCATATCTTGGGTTTGAAGGTACCCGAATTTGGGGGCGTCACACACCCAGTGCCGTACCACAGCTATTTGAACTAAGAGTGGCGCCGCAGCGCCCTTAATGGAATTTTTCCCGACTGGAGATTTTTATTGTCTAACTTTTTGGATAGTAATTAAGGGGCAAACATGAATGTAATATTCATGAAGATAAATATCTAGAATGATGAGTAAAACCTTGAGTTTGACGGTGAAGCGTCAAATAAAGGTTATAAAATAACGAACGCAAAATACGTAATCGATATCCGGGGACCGTATTCTCATTAAAGCGGACGTATGGGATTGCTATATTGGTAATTCCTTAGACGTTGAGTGACGAGAATGACTTATAACATTCTGATGTTATAATGTCATAATGAAAGTTAAGTGTAAAGCGTAGAAATGCTGTAAACGCAACGTAGTTGTGATAAAAGATCGGTCTTAGCATATAACAAACAGTATGGCGTAGACATTATGAGATGGCAATGAACATGATGTTCATATAACAGTTAACGAACGAGAGCGATTAAAACCTTAAGTAAAGATTGAATGGAGGTTTAAAAGATGAACCATGTGAACGCAGAATACGTAAACGATCTTCCTGAATCGTATTCGAGTCAGACTGACTGTACCAAGTGTACATTGGTTATATAACTTGGATGGTAATGAATAGTCTTGAAGTATGACATGTATTTGTCAAAAAGCTATAAGGAATGAAGATGGACTTAACGAACATTATAGTTTTAATGGTTTGGTTAAGCTAAAGTTCAGTTGTGGTACAATCGTACTCTTTGATGGTTGATGTATGGTATCTGGGCTAAACGATTCCGTTAGAGAGCAGCAGTTAATACGAACTGGCAACCGATCTTACTCGCTGTGAAAGACAGTGTAGACAAGACGAGAAACTAGTTTGTTGGTTGTTTGTGAAAAATCACTCAGCGTACTATAGTGAACATTGTTAAAGACTCGATGTGTGCTAGATGTAAAGTTGTGGATGCGTATGCTGAAAAGGTGATTCTTTTCACATATGTAGAAGTATATGATGAGTTAAGTCCTAGAAATATTATAAGAAGAAGATGAGAATGTAAATCTATCGTAAAATATGATTTTAAGGTTTATGCTATCTCCGTATGTCATAATACCAAAGGAACAAAAGTAAAGTTGGTCGCGTAAACTTAGATTACAAGAACGCGAGACATAGGAAGTAAAGTTTGATAGTAGTGTGCATACAAGCCAATCATGTATGATGTTAAAGCACATACTTTGTAAACAATCTTATTTATTTATTAATAAAATATTCATTTATTAAAGACATTTAATTATCTACATGGTGCTGTTTTTATAATATGTAAATAACCCATAGTTTTAAGCAATGCTGTTAGAATCATGATGATGATCATGCTAATGAGATCTAAATTCTTAGAAAGCTCTAAAACTAAAATAGTTCCCAATCATGGGATTACTAAAAAGGAGATTAGTAAATTCGGATAGATTGGTACATATGTTGCTTGCTCATTGGATGAGGATGATTGATCTCATGATCATTTGTGTGGAGACACTAAAGCAAGTATGTAGGTGCTTATTGGAGAATAAGTTCACTGAACGTGACTCACTATGGAATACCTAATGGAGTTTTACTCGTCTGTCAATAGGAATTCCTAATGTGCTAGTAGTACAAGTGATCCTTCGACTTGAGATCATCATAGTATCTTGTATGTAATAAATTATACTTTGACTTATTCCTTAAGACCTTTTAAGGCATATATAGGGTATGCTTGGGTATAATGAGTTACATATGGAGATAATGAATTATCAATAAAGAATCTACCACCTCTAGTAAAAGAGGAGATATGTCCTATATGATTCGTTAAATGACAACCCAGGAATCCTTGGCCAAGGTGGAATGAAATTAGAAAGATGTTTCTAATTTGCATTAATCAGAGTTGTGCATTTTCTAATCGAAATACATATAATTAAATAAAGTAAGACTTGACAGTAAATTCATGTCTTATATTTAATTGGGACATTGTATGGTGGAAGGATTGAATTGTAAGGTAATTATTTACTCATAGGTTCTTTTATGATTAATGTTAAAATCTATATTATCTGGAAAAGTCGTTGATCGCTAGGGAGGCTTATCCCTATTGTAGAATAAATATTATTTATTTAAATAGATTATTAGTTTAATTTACTTATTTAAATAAGATTAGAATTGTTCTAATTGATTTATTTACAACCGGTTTAATATAGAGAACCTAAAGGGTCGCACCATAAAAGGAAGAATAATTATTTAAGAAGGTAATGACATAATCGTAATAATGCATTAAGTGTAATTAATTTAATCTATGATGATAGAATAAATTAAATAGCTTAATGTTTATTATTTAATATTTTGGAAATATTAAATATAAATTAATAAGAGATGTCTTATTAATAGTATTATAATTATAATTATTTTAATTTCTAAAAGGGTTTAGTAATTAATTTAATATTAGTACTCTCATTTATTCATAATAAGATTAGGAGACAAATTAATTAAATGAATTTAATTAATTATTCCCATGTGGTGGGAAGCCTAAATTAATTAAAGGAGTTTAATTAATTGAAAAAATCCCATGTCTAATAGGATTAGAAGGGTTGACCAATATCTATATAAGAGGAGTATTATAATAGATATTACTTGATGCAATTTTAATTGTTGGAGAGTACTCCTTTTTTATAGAGGATAAAGAACTAAGCCAACCACCCTCCTTCTTAATAATGCATCTTCCTTGGTGGATCACCTCTAGAGGGCAAACACTTGGGTGGCTAACGTTGATCAAAAGAAGGAATCTAACCCGAAAATTCAAGGAGATCACGAAGAACAAGGAGTTGAACTCGTACCTGTGGAAGCTTCGTTCTACAAAGGTATGATTCCATAACTTCTTATTTATCGTTTTAAATTAATAATTTGCATAAAGGATGATCTAGGTAATGGTTTTGTAAAAAAAAAATTAAACTCTAATATACCATGCTTCCGCTAATTTTGCAATTTGATTGCGTCACAATTTTGTACAAACCCAACAGTAGCATCAGAGCCAAATCTTTATGCAATTATTAATTATTTTGATTTCATATACATATGGGTATGTATTTAGAATAATTTATTGGGCATAATTTTATTGTATAAAATTATTTTTTATAAAAAAAGGGGCCAATTCCGAACTATAAAAAAAAATAATAAAATCGCAAAAGCATTTTTTTTGACCAAATCGCGATTTCTATTTTTTTTTCTTCCCGCCGCAGTGGATCACGCTGTGCTGGAAATTTCGTGGGTTAGTGCTTTATAATAATTCACGTTCTACTATATATATAAAGTGATTAGGAGATATAAATGGTGACTTCAGATTTGGTTTTAAAAAGTAACTTTCTGCAGGATTAACATTTATATAATATATATATATAACGTAAAGTATATATATATATATATATATATATATATTACCTGTAAGTTTTTTAAAAAAGGTGACCTGCCAGGTATTACGTTATATATATAATATATATATATATATATATATTATATATTTTAAATAATTTTATAATTAAAATAAAGAATTTATTTTAATCTTGAAATTGAATTTCATGCAATTTAAAATTGCCCATTAAATGATACTCATATATATATGGAATGTTTTAATTCATGAGATAAATATTTATTTATTGATATATATGGTGATATGTATAATAATAAATGGGGATTGATTATGGACTATTTGACCAATGTGATTGGATTTTATTTTAGTAGAATGCTTGAATGAATGAGTTTTATTAAATGGGGTCTGCGTACCTCGTCTTCTCTAATTTTTTTCTTGATGTAAAATTATATCTCTCTCCAATGTACTTCCCCTTGACTGCTGATCAAGGTTTCTATTTAAATTAAATAGTTTAATGTAATAGAAATAGTTAGAATTATCTTTAAAAAATTGGAGACCACGGAACCAAGGAGCGCGAGAAGACCCGTTTGTATGGAGCCCGGGTTTAAATGTAATAGTTACGTTTAAATTTAAATTCTTACACTCATAGATTTGACCTTTTTGTTCACTTGGTGGCTCTAGTGAACCAAACTAGAATAAAAGTCCATAATCAATCCGGGTAGAATTCTATATTGCATGTTAAATATTATATATATTATATTTTATGCAAACATGCTTCGCATGTTTAATAAAATGACGCTTATTTATATATATATGTGCATGCACGCTAAACAAGATGAGACAAATAATAACAATCCCCTCAAAGAAATAATATTAAGTCTGAAGCGTTCAAATGATATTTGGAATATCGAACGTCGCTTTCTAGCATGATTAATCGATAGAGTATTAAATATTTAATATGAGCTTGTTGTGCTATCCACAAGGCGAGTATTGAGTATTTAAGATGTTAATTAATCACATTTGATGCTTATCAAGAAAATTAAATGATCTAGCCTTGTTGTGCTATCCACAAGGACGAACATTTTTCTTTTTTGAATTTATGGAAGTGCTAGGCTGGACTTAACTTAAATCATTTTAGTTCGGATGTGCACACACTTGACCATTATGATTTAAGAGGCAAAATAAAAGGAATTACACGGTGATGTAATAGACAAGAGTTGTCTACCTATTTATTTGTATATCGCTTGTTGTGCTATCCACAAGGTTATATACATTTGAAATGAGATCCTTATTCTCACTAGCAAATCTTTAATTAGATATTGCCGAACTAGATAAGTGAGGGTAATATAGTTTGATGAAAATAGTGGGAGATACCAATTTAAAATAAAGACCTAAATTGATTTTGGTATGCAAAGTTAATAAAATGAATGTTTGCTGAAATGTTATTTTCTTTCACATGCAGAATTTAAAAAAAAATGTCTAAATCACTAATCTCACTACGAAGCATACTTGATGCAAATAAGCTTACCGGTCCGAATTATGAGGACTGGCTAAGAAATTTGAGAATTGTTCTCACTGCTGAAAAGATTTCTTATGTCCTAAATTCAACTATCCCTGAATCTATTTCGAAAACAGCCTCTAAGGAAGAGATTGCCACTTTCAATAAATGGCAAGATGATGCATCTGTGGCTCAATGCATCATGCTCGCATCCATGAATAACGAGCTTCAGCGTCAGCACGCAAATATGGATGCTCCTGCTATGCTGCTTCACCTCAAGGAGTTGTATGGTGAACAGAGTAGGACTGCTAGATATGAGATATCTAAGGAGCTCTTCCGATCTCAGATGATCGAGGGTACTGCCATCGAGACTCATGTCCTAAAGGTGATCAATTTCATTGAACGCCTTGGACAGCTGGGGTTCGTCATAGATGGGGAGCTGAGTCAAGACTTGGTCTTGCAGTCACTCCCTGAGACCTTCTCGCAGTTTGTGGTTAATTTTCACATGAATAAGCTAGATGTCAGCTTGCCTGAGCTGCTTAATATGTTGAAAACTGCAGAAGGTCATTTCCCATCCAAGAAGAACCATATCTTGATGGTGGATTCTTCCAATAAAAGGAAGAGGCCCAAGATATCTTCTGAAAAGAAAAAATCCAAGAAGGCTAAGGGAAATGGGAAAGAAAAGGAACAAAAGAAACCTGAACCAGCTAAAGGAATGTGCTTTCATTGCAACAAGTCGGGACATTGGAAAAGGAACTGCAAGAAGTATCTAGCAGAGAAGAAGCTTGGAGAAGCTTCGACTTCCAATCAAGGTTTGTTTATGATTGAAATTAATTTTTCTGAAAAGTCATAATTCTACTTGGATATTGGATACCGGCTGTGGTTCTCACATATGTAATACTGTGCAGGGACTGGTCAGAAGTAGAAAGCTGAACAATGATGAGGTGATCCTACGAGTGGGAAATGGAGCAAAGGTTGCTGCATTAGCTGTAGGAACTTATTATTTAGCAATGCTTTCGGGTAAGTCCATGTATCTTAATAATTGTTATTATGTTCCGAATATTATTAAAAATATTATTTCAATCTCTGTATTGGATATGGAAGGATTTAACGTTGTCATAAAGAACAATAGTTGTTCTATGAAATCACCGTCCTTAGCAAAGAACAGGAAGCTGGTGACATTCTAAAGAAAGTGCAGCAGGATGGAAGAAACCATCCGCTCTATTAAAGGGACTTGGGCATTTGGCAATGTCAATTATTCAGACCTATGCATATTCCTTGGGGCTCGTTATCTCAAAAAATTTAGAACTCCTGATTTTAAGAAATACGATGGATTGGGAGACCCCTATACCCACTTAAAGGTATTCATTGGAGAACTCGGATCCTATGTAGAGGACGAGAAACTTCGAATGCAGTTATTCAAGAAAAGTTTAATGGGTGAGGCGAGAGCCTGGAGGCGGGTTGCAGCACAAGTCACCCCATCCATGACTGAATCTGAGATAGTCATGACCTTCATTGACATCCAAGAAGCTCTATATTATGAGAGGGTCCTAGCAGGCATAGAAAAACCATTCTCTGAAATGATCAAACAAGACAAGATGGCAGAAATGGGGCTCAAGTTAGAGAAGATAAAGGATCTAACCGCCCTCAAAGTTGTTGCTAAACATATCCAGTCCAAGAATTACGGGAGTAATCCCCAAAGGGTATATAACAAGAAAGACGAAGAGGTGTCCTTAGTATTGCAAGGACAGAATCCAAGGGGCGAGTCAAACAATATGCCCATTCAAAGGAGGAATTATATCCCTTTTTAAGCTCCTGCATAACCTTTCAACCCTCTATTTCAGAAAAATCTGGAGGCTAGGCATCGGAGAACATTCACCATGTTAGGGGATACACTCGAGAACATGCTGAAATTATGAACCACACAGAAGAAGATTGTGCAACTCCTTCCACCAACCAATACTTGTGGACGGATTTTTGACCCAAGAAAGAAGTGTGCTTACCATTCCGGATCCCCGGGCTATGACACTCAAGACTGTTGGTCTCTCAAGTACAAAATCCTAAGACTTGGTTGACAATGGGGAGATTGTGGTGACCAAACCAGAACAACCACACGTACAATATAATCCCCTCCCTCAGCATAAAGAGGAGAGTGTCAACATGATCAGTACAGAAAATGGAGGAGGATCCAAGTACCTCCTATTATGTGGGGGAATCAACTCCATCCAGCAACAGCCCAGACAATTGGGAAGTCTCAAAAAACGCAATTCCTGATAGAGCAAAAGGTAAGGTCTATCAAATAATAAATTGAACAGTTAGCAAGAACTAATCGTATACCAACATCAGATCACCAGATAGATAATGAACCAGGCCAACCAGTCTAATGCCGATCATCCTCCCACACCGGAGATCAGTACCATCTCCAGGAGGAATCGCTACCGGTCTCATTAGCATGAAACCTGGGCCGACAAGATGGTTAAAGAAGAGAATTGTCGAGATGGTAATAAATTCTTATTTCAAAGTAATTTCACTAACCTGAGCCAGCCAATGGAGGAAATCCTACAGATGTTAATCAGCGAGGGAACGGTTATAGATTTATTACCTCTATTGAATCCGCGATCCAGAAAATTCAAGCCTGATGGTGTGCTGTCGCAGACAACCAAAAATAAACCTTACTGCGAACGATAATAATGTAGTAATGCAAGTAAGAGTCGATCCCATAGAGACTGATTAATCTATTTTTCTACTTTGTATTCCAAAAGAGGGTTTTTTTTATTGTTATTAAAATAAACTAATATGTAAAATAGTGTAACGAAGTAAATCAAGAGAACAAACCTTAGGTTAAGTCAACTTCCACCTTAGAACATACACTTATCATTGACTCAAGCATACACAATTAATACTTTGAATATTCATCGTTAGAATTAATTCCATGTCTTTCCTTAATTTTAGTTAGATAGAAACAAGTGATCTAAATAACCCTAACTACTAAACAACTTCAGACAAGCGCTAAAAGTTTAATCTAGTAGAAGCTTTAAGAATTAGAAAAACCGATAAAGCTAAACAACAAAAGCACAAGCGGTTGCATTTAATTTAGTTGAATATTCTCCCTAAGATATAATAATCTCGTGATCTACAGTCAATTATTAATCTTAGTTGCTTTGCAAATTAGAGTGACCAAACAATTACGGATTCGATATCTAATTTAGCAGTAGATTTCAATGAATAATAAACTAGTGTCCACTCTAGAAATTAATCAAATCAATCATATAATTCAAGCACAGAAGAATAAACAATACTAAAATATTAATTGAACAATTAAAATCAATTAGATCTCACAGTGTAATATTCCAAGGCTTCCGTCACCTTAATCCAAGAACAAGAGTTAGCCGCACATGGCTATTGAATCACCAAGAAATATAGTGAGAAGAATAGTTTTTCTGAATAGATACAAGGTATCTCCCTATGTTTGCTTAAGTCTTTATTTATATCATTAAAATAGCAGCCTAATTATGCCCTAATATTGCAGTAAAACCAATTCGCGTAAGGAAAAGAGCTGTTGATTTCCGCCTCCCCGTTGGGGCGGGAGAATTCCATAGTGAAGCCCCGCTGGGGTGGGATTGTACACTGCCCAGTCGGCTGCCTACTATTGTGGCTAATTGTATATAAGTTACTTCTCTCGTGGGCCCCATGTAAGCTGCTGGTCAATTGGAAGTTGCTCCTTTACAAAATTACTTCGCAAGCTGCTCTTACACTCTCCTACAAGCTGCCAACGTGGCCCACTTTACTATTTGCATGTGAAGCTTCAATTTGGAGTTGTGAGCTGCAAGGACTTAAAATCGTGGGCCCATTCCCTTGCAAGGCTCCTACCCACGTGAGATGCTCCCATTCAATACATAGGCGTGACCCATGATGATATCATACTTCCAATACTTTTGCCCAGCTGCTGATTTTCAATTGCATGTAACTCTTTGCATGGGCGTGACCCATTCCTTTTCCAATTGCTTAGCATCGTGGACTGCTAATTTGTGAGCTGCATATTTCGCGAGGTGCTGCAAATATTCTTAGCCCATTTCGTGACTTGATTCAATTGTACCTAAAATAACAAATATAAGCAAAATGAATATATTTAGGTACAAAATAAATATAAAAGCTTAAGTATTAAGGGAATAAAATATAACATATTTCATCCTTATCAAATTCCCCCACACTTATCTTTTGCTCGTCCTCGGGCAAAATAAAACTAAACTATAACACAAAAAATTCAACTAAACAGATACGTCAAACTTGAGCCACGAATTAATATGGATTTCAACATTGACCTCAAAGATTCAAAACAATAACTCTGGGAAACTTCAAAACAATGTATCATCCGAAACCCAACTTTACTTATCAATCTTACTTTACTCTCAATCCCTTGTGTGTGTGTGTGTATCCACCTGTATCAAACTAGTCAGACTACAGAAAAATTTATGAAATCGAAGCCTTAAAGGAGAAAGATAAACACAACCATTTGTTTTCTCACAAATCTCAGATAATACCAGCAGATAACATTAAAGGATCAAAAGGTTTTTCTTTCATATTTTTTCTTTTCTTTGGTAAGTGCATTTTATGCTCCATCTTACCCGCGAGTGCGTTTTATACTCCATCTCGCATGTCACGTGTTTATGAGTGAGTGCGTTTTACGCTCCATCTCATCCCACCACATGAATCATTTATTTTCTCTTTTAAATTCCTTTTTTTCTCTTTCAATCTTGCAAACTTTTGCCTAAATCATTTCCCTTTTCTTAACCAATACCTCGTATCAACTTCAAGTGGTGATCAAACAATTGAGAGAGTTCAAAATTTCTTCCCTAGACATTCAATCAGATAAATTTCTTCCAAGTCAAAACTAGGTCGAACAAATGGATATGTGCTTAATAGTGAAGGGTCTCAAATAAAGTAGTGATCAGCAAAGAAAATCCAATTTAGATTACCCAATGTCTATCAGTCCTCCCAAAAATTATCACAAAGAAATTAAAAAAAATTCGTTGGTCAAAAATCAAAATCCACATTAACCTATTGCTTAAGTGAGAAATCCTAAAATTACTCCATTTTTGTAGGAAATACGATTGCACTTAGCATGTGCAACAAGCCTTTAAACCCTAAGGTCACCCCAAGTGGACGAGTTTTGTCTCGTGAGGGTTTGCAGTGAATATACCCACAAAATTAAAAATAAAAAATAATACAAAAAATAAAAAATTTGAAAAATATCTAAATGCTCCCCCCACACTTAAAACTTACATTGTCCCTAATGTAAACTAAAATGTAAAGAAAAGTAGAGAGATACTCCTCTATGGGTTGCCTCCCATGCAGCGCCTTTGTTTATGGTCGTTGGCTCGACCTAACGCTTTCTTTGTTAGTATAGACCGGATCCTTCAAGGTCCATATTTTCCACCTTTTTTTCTCGGGAACCCTCATAGAAATATTTAATCGCCTAAGAAGAGGCTTCAAATCCAGAATTGGTGCCTGCAAAACAGAGGGTAAAGACTTCTCGTTAGAAATCGGCACTTTATCATAAAATTTGTTACCTGTTTTTGGATCGTCAGGCAGAGTTGTTACAGTTGCTTGTAACTCGGTGTTCAATGTCAAATTCGCACTTTCCAATTTATCCTTACCATCAAGTTCAGAAATTTCCTGTGCTAAAGGGTCAATCACATCAACTGAATAAACAGATTTATCATCAGTGGGGTATTGCATGGCATCATAAATATTGAATTTAACAATTTCGCCATCAAATTCCATTGAAAGTGTTCCACTATGAACGTCTATTTTAGTCTTTGATGTCTTTAAAAATGGTCTTCCTAACAAAATAGGAGCATTTTGGTCACCGTTTTCCATATTAAGTACATAAAAATCAGTAGGAAAGATCAAATTATTCACTTGAACAAGGACATCCTCAACTACACCTCTGGGATAAACATTAGATCTGTCAGCCAACTGTATTATAATACCAATTTTACTCAAAGGTTCCAGTGATAAATTAGCATATATAGAATATGGCATGACATTTATAGAAGCTCCTAAGTCTAACATGGCCTTTTCAATTCTCGTGCTACCTATCGTGCACGGAATAGTGAACATACCCGGATCTTAGCACTTAGTAGGTAGCTTTCTTTGAATGACTGCTGAAATATTTTCCCCTACCCTTACTTTTTCATATTTTTTCATTTCCTATTCCCTCTTATGTGTACATAATTCTTTTGGAAATTTAGCATAACGAGGCACTTGTTTAATAGCATCTAACAATGGAATATTTACCTCGCATTTACGGAAAGTTTCATACAAATCTGAAATTTTCTCGTATTTTATGTTTTCTGTTAAAGCAAGAGGGAAAGGAGGTATCGATTTATATTCAGAGAGAGAAGGAAATTTACGCTTAGGTTCATCCTTGTCATGCAGAACACTGTTGTCTGCTTCTTTTTTTTCCTTAGTCGTATTGTTTTGATCTTGTGGTGTAGGCACTGTCTTTTCTGGAATTGCTATCTCTTTACCATTCCTCAACGTGATTGCACTTACATTTTCTTTTGGGTTCACCACTGTTTGAGAGGGTAATTTTCCAGACCTTTGCGCTTCTAATCAACTGATTGCAGTTGCCATTTGTCCCACTTGCTTACCCAAATTCTGGATACTTGCTCTCGTTTCCTGTTAAAAATTAAAAGTGTTAGTGGCAAGTGTTTTAACAATATCTTCTAATGACATATTAGGGTTAGAAGATTGGCCCTGTTGTTGTCTATTGGGGTACGACGATTGGTAATGCTGCTGATTTGGAAAAGTTTGAGGTGCGAGTTAATTTGTTTGTGGATTCCCGTAGCTAAAGTTAGGGTGATCCCTCCATCCAGGATTATATGTATTTGAAAAGGGATCATATTTTCTTTGTGGTTGTCCAGGAAATCCTCCTGCTGCATTTGCATGTTCAACGAATTCCTCTTGAAGAGTTGGACATGCATCTGTCGGATGTCCTACTACCGCACAAATCCCGCAAGCTTTTACCTGCTGTGTGTTACCTGCACCCAGTTGACGAACAAGAGAAGTTAAACTCACAATTTGTTGTTCAATAGAAGAAATCTGTACCTCACTAGCATTCCTAGGTGCAGAATCCAGCCTAGTGCCAAATTATTGAGAGTTGGCTGCCATATTTGCAATTAAGTTTCTTGCAACATTGGGAGTCTTATCCACCAGAGCTCCGCCGCTAGCAGCGTCAATCATGCTTCTCTCGGTGCAACTGAGACCTTCATAGAAATATTGGATGAGCAGCTGATCACTGATCTGGTGATGAGGGCAACTAGCATATAATCTCTTGAAACGTTCCCAATACTCATGTAGGGATTCTCCGTTGTTCTGCCTCACACCACAAATTGACTTCCTAATGTTGGCCGCCCTTGAAGCTGGAAAATATTTTTCTAAAAATAATCTTTTGATCTCTTCCCATGTGGTAATACTTCCGGAGGGAAGATAGTAAAGCCAATCCTTAGGTGAATCTTTTAGAGAGAAAGGAAAGGCTCTTAGTTTGATCTGCTCTTCAGTTACTCCGGTCGGTTTCATACTCGTGCATACCACATGGAATTCCTTCAAGTGTTTGTGGGGATCTTCACCTGCCAAACCATGAAAAGAAGGTAGAAGATGTATTAATCCAGATTTCAATTCAAAGTGAGTATTAGTATCAAGATTAGGAAAAGTTATGCATAAGGGTTGTTGGTTCAAATCAGGAGCCGAAAGCTCTTTCAGCGTTCGATTTGCTGCCATGGCTTCCTGTTCTGCACGATTTTCCCGAGCTTCCTTCCTTAATCTGCGACTAGTTCTTTCTATCTCTGGATCACACTTTAACTCACCTTGATTAGTAGATCGAGTTTCAGGCATAAACAATCAAGGAAATTCAAATTATCTAAAAAAAAATAAAAACAAAAATAAAATAAGGATTAGAAACATATAAAAATCAACTAAAATCAGTCCCCGGCAACGGCGCCAAAATTTGGTGTGCTGTCGCAGTCAACCAAAAATAAACCTTACTGCGAACGATAATAGTAGTGCAAGTAAGAGTTGATCGCACAGAGACTGATTAATCTATTTTTCTAATTTGTATTCCAAAAAGGGGGTTTTTTTTATTGTTATTAAAATAAACTAATATGTAAAATAGTGTAACGAAGTAAATCAAGAGAACAAACCTTAGGTTAAGTCAACTTCCACCTTAGAACATACACTGATCATTGACTCAAGCATACACAATTAATACTTTGAATATTCATCGTTAGAATTAATTCCATGTCTTTCCTTAATTTTAGTTAGATAGAAACAAGCGATCTAAATAACCCTAACTACTAAACAACTTCAGACAAGCTCTAAAAGTTTAATCTAGTAGAAGCTTTAAGAATTAGAAAAACCGATGAAGCTAAACAACAAAAGCACAAGCGGTTGCATTTAATTTAGTTGAATATTCTCCCTAAGATATAATAATCTCGTGATCTGCAGTCAATTATTAATCTTAAGTTGCTTCGCAAATTAGAGTGACCAAACAATTACGGATTCAATATCTAATTTAGCAGTAGATTTCAATGAATAATAAACTAGTGTGCACTCTAGAAATTAATCAAATCAATCATATAATTCAAGCACAAAAGAATAAACAATACTCAAATATTAATTGAACAATTAAAATCAATTAGATCTCACAGTGTAATATTCCAAGGCTTCCGTCTCCTTAATCCAAGAACAAGAGTTAGCCGCACATGGCTATTGAATCACCAAGAAATATAGAGAGAAGAATAGTTTTTCTGAATAGATACAAGGTATCTCCCTATGTTTGCTTAAGTCTCTATTTATATCATTAAAATAGCAGCCTAATTATGCCCTAATATTGCAGCAAAACCAATTCGCGTAAGGAAAAGAGCTGTTGATTTCTGCCTCACCGTTGGGGCGGGAGAATTCCTTAGTGAAGCCCCGCTGGGGCGGGATTGTACACTGCCCAGTCGGCTGCCTACTATTGTGGCTAATTGTATATGAGTTACTTCTCTCGTGGGCCCCATGTAAGCTGCTGGTCAATTGGAAGTTGCTCCTTTACAAAATTACTTCGCAAGCTGCTCTTAGACTCTCCTACAAGCTGCCAACGTGGCCCACTTTACTATTTGCATGTGAAGCTTCAATTTGGAGTTGTGAGCTGCAAGGACTTAAAATCGTGGGCCCATTCCCTTGCAAGGCTGCTACCCACGTGAGATGCTCCCATTCAATACATAGGCGTGACCCATGATGATATCATACTTCCAATACTTTTGCCCAGCTGCTGATTTTCAATTGCATGTAACTCTTTGCATGGGCGTGACCCATTCCTTTTCCAATTGCTTAGCATCGTGGACTGCTAATTTGTGAGCTGCATATTTCGCGAGGTGCCTGCAAATATTCTTAGCCCATTTCGTGACTTGATTTAATTGTACCTAAAATAACAAATATAAGCAAAATGAATATATTTAGGTACAAAATAAATATAAAAGATTAAGTATTAAGGGAATAAAATATAACATATTTCATCTTATCACCTGACCAAATCTGTCAGTACCACTCCAATGCACCCGGCCATGATACTGAAGATTGCCTGGGCACTTTGTAACCTGATTCAGAATATGATTGAAAATGGTGACTTGATATAAGGGAATCGGGATTATGGCCTCCCAGATGAAGACACTCTCTTTACCCCCACTGCATGGAATCAGGATACAATGGTTGTGGTTTTCTATGATAAGGAGCCATCCCTCACACCCTTAGTAATGCCAGGGAAAGGGGTCCAAGAAACACAAAATCATGTGAAGGTGGCCACACCCGAGCCTTTAATCTTGCCCTTCAGACCTCAGTATCAAGTTATTAGTCTGAAGAGGGTCCCATGGAACTACGGGATGATGAAGGTTCCACTTCAAATAACATTGCCATCATACCAAAGAATAATCCATTGTACCTGCCTAAGCGGGTGATCAAAGCAGTCATCAAAGCTAAAGAAAAGGTGGCTGAAGAGAGAATCGAAGAGTTCCTCAACAAAATGGGACACAATGAAATCAAGATAGTGCTGAGTCTGAAGGATGCACCCAAGCAAATGTCCATCTTAGATCTAGTTCTATCCTCGGTGGAGCATGGTGACATTCTAGTGAAAGTACTAGAAGAAGCCCATCTGCCATATACCGTGGATGCCGAGAAATTCTTTCACGTGGTAGAACACATTTTCAACAACAATGTGATATCTTTCACTGATGATGATATCCCTGCAGAAGGGACTGGTCATTGTAAATCCCTACATATAGCAGTAATGTCTTCCGGGTATGTGATCGGAGCTATGCTCATAGATGGAGGATCATCCCTTAACATCTGTCCCTACGATACCTTAGAAAGAATGAAGATCAACCCAGACCGGATCAAAACCAGTCATGTGGTCATCTGGGCTTTTGATGGATCTCGCCGACAAGCTATGGGAGAAATAGAGCTTCCTCCGGAGATTGATCTGCACACTTTCTATATGTCCTTTCAGGTGCTAAATATCGCCACTAGATACAACTTGTTGCTGGGCAGGCCATGGATCTATATGGCAGGGGCAGTGCCATCCACCCTCCATCAACAGCTGAAATACATTATCAACGACAACCTAATCACGATCAATGCTGAACCAGAATACCCTGTCTGCCTACAAGGAGACATGCCAGTGATCAGCCTTGATGCAGGGATTGAACCTGCAAGTTTTTAAGCCTTGAAAGTGAGTGATACTCAGTATCTACGTATCAGAGCACCATCCTTTAAGCCTAAAGTCTCCCCTGAAGTAATGATGTGGGCTAGGAAATGGTATCTTGGGGTTTCCAACCTGAAAAAGGGTTAGGGAAGAATCAGCAAGGTATCAGGAGTCCAGTCAAAATCCCGAACCAGACAGGGAGAGCTGGATTGGATTATTCATCAAGGTCAAGCCGTCGGAATCCACATAAGCATCCTAAGGCTCATGCTTCCACAATTTTGCTTCCAAACCTTATGGATATCAAATGGGTGAAACCCATGAGGAAAATCCCAGCTGTGGTATCAACCATGTTATTTCCTCCCATTATACCAGCAAGTGAGAGAACAACTCCCAGATCCGAGGTGTATAGCAAAAAGGGAAAAGAAAAGATCTTGTACGAAGGACGAGACCCATTTGCTAACATGCGGGTTATCATAAACTATGAGGGTATGAATGATGAGATCCCAGACAGCGACGACGAGGATCAAATTCAAATTCCTAGCATCAAGAAGGGAGAAAGGGGGCAGTTCAAAGAAAAACCCTGGCCTTATTGTAAAGGATGTCTCAGTCATTATCTAAGACGAGGCAGACGAGCATAATTCCTTGATCCTCCTTGTTCATGAGGATCTCACCCTAGATAACTAGATCAGGGTCTCTGGCCTCAGTTAAAAAGGGTAAAGGGGCAGAGAGTCCGTCTGCCCTGTAACATGCTTTCATTTACTGCTTACTTTTGATTGCACAGCAATAGCAGACTCCAGAGTTGGATTTGTGTGTCACTGCTGATGAGATGCCAACCTGTCATAGTGACTACAACTTTGATGTAGAACTAAACTTTGACTTGATGGATATTGATCAAGAGGAGGAAGATGACTATGAGGTTCCTGAGGAGATCAAAGAATGGTTCGAAGACAAACCCAAACCAAACCTCGACCAAACCACCACTATCAACATAGGGACCTCCAAAAACATCAAAGAAATCCAGATTGGTTTCGACCTCACCCAAGACCAAAAAACCAATCTGATCAAACTCCTAATGTAGTTCCAAGATGTGTTTGCATGGTCACATGAAGATATGATTGGCCTATCTACTGACATTGTCATCCATTGAATGCCCATCAAAGATGGGTTCAAGCCAGTCAAACAAAAGCTCAGGCAATTGAAACCTGAATGGAGTCTGAAAGTTAAAGTAGAAGTTGTTAAACATTTTAAAGTCAAAATCATCATGGTATCGACCTACTCAGAGTGGCTGTCAAACTTAGTCCCCGTGCCTAAGCCTAGAAGGAAAGTACGAGTATGCGTAGATTACTGGGACTTGAACAAAGCCTGCCCCAAGCATAATTTCCCAGTACTTTTCATACACATCCTGATCGACAATACGGAGCAGTACGACATATATTCTTTTATAGATTGCTTTGCTGGTTACCATCAGATCATGGTTGCTAAAGAGGACCGGGAGAAAATAGCTTTCATCACTCCCTGGGGAACCTTCTGCTATAGGCAACTATCCTTCGAACTCATCAATGCCGGAGCCACATATCAGCAAGCCATGATGGCCTTATTTCATGACATGATGCACAAGAAGATAGAGGTCTATGTGGATGACATCATTATTAAGTCCCGAAGGGAGGATGATCACCTAGACCATCCTAGGAAGCTGTTCAACAGGTTGCGTAAGTACTACCTCAAGCTAAATCCCGCCAAATGTGCTTTTGGCGGCAAAGCAGGCAAGCTGTTAGGATTATTGGTGAGTAATTGAGGCATCGAGCTAGACCCTGCCAAGATCAAAGCCATCACTGAGATGCCAGTACCTCGAACAGAGAAGGAGATACGTGGGTTTCTGGGGAGAATTAACTTCATAAGCTGATTAATTTCCTAGCTCACAGCAACTTGTAAACCCATATTCAAGCTACTAAGGAAGAATTCCTCTACCAAATGGAATGAGGATTGTCAATGAGCCTTCCTTGCCATCAAGAAACAGCTGGTCGAAGCACCTATTTTGGTACCTCCGAGGGATGGAGTTCCCTTATTCATGTACCTGTCCGTTAATGCCAATGCAATGGGCTGCATGCTAGGACAGAAGGATGCTCGTAGGAAGGAGAGAGCCATCTACTACATTAGTAAAAGATTTAATAGTGGTGAACAGAAGTACACCCTGATCGAGAAGACATGTTGTGCGTTAACATGTTGTGCGTTAGCATAGGACGCCATGAGGTTGCAACACTATTTACATGAGCACACGACCTACCTCATATCCCTCATGGATCCTTTGAAGTATGTGTTCAATAAGCCAATATTGAATGATCGACTGTCCAAATGGCAGTTGATCCTACAACAGTTCGATATTGTCTACGTGACTCAGATGTCCATCAATGGTCCAGGCATTGCAAATCAATTAGTCGAAGCACCTGCAGGAGGGTTCGAGCCTCTAGAGACCTATTTCCCAGATAATGGGATCATGATAATTCAATAACTCCAATAAGAGAATACATTCCAACCATGGAAAATGTATTTCGATGGAGCAGTAAACATGGAAGGTACCGAAGCTGGGGCATTCCTTATCTCTGGTATAGGAGAACAACATCCTGTGGCTACCAAACTTTAATTTGGCAACACCAACAATAGAGCTGAGTATGAAGGCTGAATAATGGGGTTGAAACTAGCCCAATCCATGGGTATCAAACATTTACTGGTCTTTGGAGACTCTGAGTTGGTCATCAGATAAACCACTGGGCATATCACACCAAAAACTACATTTACTGCCCTATCATCGGCAGGTCGTCAAAATATCCCTAGAGTTTGAAGACATAACCTTCAGCCATATTCCTTGGGGGTAGGAATGACTTCGATGATACATTGGCGACATTAGCTTCATTGATCCGTATATCAGATAGGAGTGGGATTCCCTGCATCAAATTCATAATTCAGAAAGCCCCGACATACGGGAATTACATTAGAGAAGTATTAGATGAAATAACTCTTGTCAATCAGCCTTGGTATCAAGACATCAAGGAATATCTCCGAGATGGATATACACATGCTAGGGCAAGCCAATCCGAACGAAAGCGGATTCATAAAATGGCTATGAAGTTCTATCTGAGAGGAGATGCACTGTACAAAAGGGATACTGGAATAGGCCTGTTAAGATGCCTTGATAAAGAACAAGCCTAGAGGTTGATGGATGACATCCACGGTGGAGTCTGTGGTCCACACATGAGCAGTCAGTCTACTGGCCAAGAAGATATTAAGAACAGGACATTATTGGATCTCGATCAAAGTTGACTGTGATGATCACGTCAAGAGATGCTTTCAATGCCAAGTACATGGAAATGCCATACATGCTCCTCCAAATGAGCTACATAACATGAGTTCACCATGTCCTTTCTCCATATGGGGAATGGATGTGATCGGTCCTAGTAGTACCAAAAGCCAGTAATGGTCATCGTTTCATCTTCACCATGATTGATTACTTCACTAAATGGGTTAAAGCTGCCTCATTTCCCAAAGTCACCAATAGGTCATCATTGGTCTCATCAGAAACAATGTCGTATGTCGATATGGACAACCGGAGGTGATCATATCAGACAACGCCAAGAACTGAACAATCAAATGATGAGAGAACTATGCAACAAGTTCCACATTAAGCATCTTAACTCCATCTATCGGCCCAAGATGAATGGTGCTGTCGAAGTAGCCAACTAAGAACATCAAGAAGATCATGCAGAAAATGTCCGCCAATCACAAAGAATGGCCTGACCTGCTGCGTCTAACCCTATTAGCATACAGGACATCAATGCGCACCTCTACTGGGGCTACCCCCTATTCATTGGTCTATGGCATGGAAGTTGTCCTTCCCATAGAAGTGGAGATGGAGTCCTTGTGAGTGTTAATCGACGCTCAAATGGACGAAGATCAGTGGTTGCAAGATCGATACCACCAACTGTCCCTGATAGATGAAAGGAGGGCTACAGCCATTTTCCACGGGCAGTTATATCAGCAAAGGATTGCTCGATCCTACAACAAGAAGGTCTGAATATGGCAATTCGAAGAAAACGACTTGGTACTGAAGAAAGTTTTGGCTAATCATGACGAAGCCAAAGGAAAGTTCGCCCCAAATTGGGAAGGCCCTTTCATTATCAAGGAAGTGTTGACAGGAGGAGCTATAAGACTACAAGAGATAGATGGGACCGAATTTCCCCAACTCATTAACTCAGACACCATAAAAAGGTACTATGTTTGAAGCATATGAATACCCGCTGTTGGTCCGATTAGATGACACAATTAATGCACAAGTATACGCAGTCAACAAGTAATAAAGTGTAAGTACAGATATCGTTCCAACGAGGAATTAACATATAAAAGGTCACCAAACCACTAGCCTATAATCATCTCGGCCTTATTTAAACGAGCGATAAGGAGAATGAATTAAAACTACGCTAACTAGGCAAGAATTAAAACATACAATAACTAATCCTAGGGTAAATTCAGATAATGAAGATATGGGATTACAATTTCCCCCAACACTTCAGTTTTTAATCTCTTAACTCTCTCACTTAGAATAATAAGCACCTAGAATTGACAACCGAGAAATCACAATTACATAATAGACTCTTTCGATGGACAACTATAAATCTTCCTAATGCGGCATGTAGGTATATGTCTATCCTCCACACTATCAAGCAACTAATATCCAAAACAATTAACAAGACACATGTCACGGGAAAATCTCGTTAACTACTCCTTCAATTACCAACTTTCACATAGAAAGTCATTAAGATTAGATTCTCAATTTGGCTGCATGCAGCATTTAGGTATATTTCTATCCCAAACACTAATAAATTATTAACTCTTTAGGACAATGCATGAGACACACGTCACATAATCTCATAGATTACCAGCAAGAATCTCTGACTTTCGCATGATATCATAACTAGGTCTAAACCTATAATCTATTTGTCAAGTTCATATAGGTTCCCAAAGTAATTATGAGTCAAGCAATTAATCGATAAGCACACGTTATGATAACCAATTCACAATAATAGGAAAGAGAGAGAGCAATCAATACAAACTATGTGTTGGGTTCCATTGAAATCCCAAAATAGATTCAAGTCATAAATAACTCATCCACAAGGTTCATAAACATCATCCAAATATACAATGAATACAAGGAGAATGAAGAGATAGAAATTGCAAATCTTGAGTCTTTCTCCAAGTGTGGATCTTTATTGTTTATCACCTGCTTCAATCTTCAAGTCCAAAAGAAACCCTAGAATCTACTAACTACACTAATCTAACACTAATCTATACTAATCTACTCCTAAGCTAAACAAAAATTGAAAGGAAAAAGGAAAATGGAATGGAAACTAGGGCTAGGGCTTAAGGCCAATATATGTCATATTCCTCTTGCCAAAAATGAGCCCCCTTATATCCTTGGCCAATCCATGAACTGCTGAAATAACAAGTCAAAGAATCAGTCAAGTCGAGCTGGCGCTGCCGGGCGGCTTTATGCTGCGGTCCTGGCGCGGCCACGTGTGTCCCCAGTTTTGCTTGTCTGCTCTGCTAGTTGGCACGGGCGCGCGTCTTTGCTACCTTAACCCCGCGCGGTCGTGTGGCACCTGAAACTTGGATTCCTGGCTTTTTGCTGCTGGCTCAAGGCTGGTTGCTTCATGCTTGCCTTCTTGTGGACCTTTAGCCTCGTAGCATCGTTCATTTGCCTCTTCATTCCATGCCATCATGTTTTCTTTATGATTTAAGCCACTTTCTGTGCCTTGCCCCATTTAGGCCATCTTTGGTCCTTTTATGCTCAATTTGCACTCGGGGAGTTCCTAAACATGAATAATGCAAAACAAAGGAAAAACATATTAAACTCACAGGATTACTTGAGTTTAAGCAACAGAACGAGTTGGAAAGTATCTGAATAAGTGGTCAATAAAACCACTTATCAAATACCCCCAAACTTAAATGTTGCTTGCCCTTAAGCAACCAAAACAAAACTAAACACATGATGTAATGTAGTATATATAGTGTATGCAACCTACGCTATCATGAATGCAAATCCAAGTTCCAGTTAGTATTGAAAATTTTAAAGTAGTGCCTCAGAAAATCCACAAGATAATCAAATAGATAAGCTACCCAAGACAAGACCATAAGGCATATTCTGCAAATCCAGAACTGTCAGCACTGATGTATTGTGCGTTGTGTGCCTAGCAAGCATTAGATATGCATTCAGATAAATAACTCACATGCTATGCTTCTTAGGGGAAAAACAAGCTTTAACTTAAGAAAAATAGTAAATCATATAAGTTTTAACTAAGACCATGTATTACTAGAGTTAAGAGTCAAGAGGGGGTATTCATTAAGCTTTTGTTACTCACGAGGGCATATTCGTACTTTCTCGTGTACACATTTGACTGTGCAATCCTTAGTTCTCTTAGGCTTTTCAATGATATCCATGTAGCAAGCTTTCAACCAACGACTCCCAGACTAGACGGCCTTAGGGCGCTGGGTGTAGAGACACCCCGAGGGATTACTTGCTCGAATATCAAATGCCACAGAACTCGACGTAGCCGAAGCGTTTATTCTATTTTTTTCTTTTTCTGAATCTTTTCTTTTGTTTTCTTTTTCTTTTTCTGTAAGGGAGTGCATCTTACGCTCCATCTCCCCGCATAAATCATGCATGTCCCATGTTTCCCCCAAACTTAAGCTTTTAACAGTCTAGTTATTATTATATGCGAATTGAAACTCTTTTATTAAAACATAGTTTTTCTACCAGAAGACAAATATGTAAATATTTAAACTTAGCATATCATGGTTTTTACACTATCGTGCTTACTAGTTACACAGTATCTGACAGATAAGGATTTACATATATGACCTTCAAATCAAGCTTAAGTCTCAAATCAGTTTGAAAATCAAGTGAATTCAATTTCTTCATAGGCCAAATACATAACTAACTAACTAAAAACTGGATTCATGCAGTATGCTCTAACACAGAATGCAAAACAAAAGAATTTTTTTAAAATTTTGATAAATTTTAATAAAATATGACCTACATGCACTATATAAACAAACACAATATGCAATATGAATGCAACTACCCTGTATGCAAAATAAAACCAATACCCCCAAACTTAAAGTGTTCAATGTCCTCATTGAAGGTAAAGGTAAAAAGAAAGAACTCCCCTATTTGGCTTCTGATGCTACATGAAATGAAGTGGCACTCAGCAGTCTCCCCCGCGCTCAGAATCGCTGCCCATGGATGTAGACTCCCTCCTACTCCTCTTGGATGCCACTTGAGGATGCAATCCAATACGGTACTCAAAGAACCCAACCAATTCAAAAATTTTGCAATGCCCTCGAACACCCACTCACTGTCTCAATTGATCAGGTTGAGAGGATGGGAGTGATGGGTGGATTGGTTGAAGGAACTGGAGGGTTTGGGATTAAAGAGACTGAGGCTTAGCTGTATGAGGCTGGCTTTGAGCTTTGCATTCTTTCTAGCAACATGGACCTGAAAGAAAGCAGAACATCTTTATTAAGCCCTCTTAACTATCAAAAGTATATTAACTATTTACATCAAGAGAATTAAACATGGAAAGAAATATGCATTTAAATTCCCAAAAAATTCTCTAAGTGCATAAACGCAATGTGCCAGTGTATCAAAATATGTGCCATAAGCTTCATAGTCCCAAAAAGATATACGCATTCATGCCTAAGTCTAAAAATGTAGGCATTGAGCTCCTAATTCTACGAGCATTCAAAAATTTTAAACTAAATCTTAACTAATAAGAATTAAACAAGGGGGAGGGAATTATGATAAAAAGCAAGTAATGGAGAATTAAACAAGTAGGGAGAGAGAAAAATTATGGGGTGCCTCCCATCGAGCGCTTGATTTATAGTCCTCTAGCTGGACTGTGTCTGACCACTGCTATCCGACTCCCCGACGATACTAGAGAACCCCTCCATCCATCAGAATAGCTGGGTGACTTTGGCGGCTTCCCAGTAGGAGCGGATGTAGATTTAAACTACCTAGCATTAGATAAGTAAAAGAATTCCCCGTCTTGAAGGTTAGGGAGCTAGGAAATGGTTCCGTTGTGTAGGTGAAATGATCGGGGCATGGAGGTATAGACCACACAACGGAATCTTTTTCTATTCTCTTCTCTTTTGACCACCATGGTTTGAAGCTCACGGACTCTCTTATGTCATAGAGATCCGTATCTGTAATGTGGCTACCAAGGGGGACAAGGGTGTGCAAACTTGACTGGCTTGCTCCACTTAGGCGGAGGAGGCTCTTGGGGTATTATCATTGTTGGTTCACATTCATACTCCACAGCCCCAATTGGTTCCTCGATATCCATTACCTTTCGCTCATCCAGTTCCAAGTGCACCTCAGGCTCTTCATCAGTATCTGCATCTATATCATAGCACCAATCTTTTTGAGGGTCATCACTCCCAGCTTTAGTCATTGGAGGCACAAAATCTTGCACTATTGTCTCTTGTTCACATACCTCCTCCTTCTTTAATGCCATGTTAATCTGCACCACCCAAATCTGAAGATCCTCAATCGATTGCTCTTGCTCAATCAAGGTCTCCTCTGTCGATGCTATGGAATTCCCCCACATAATTTCCAATCCTTCCTATTCTGTTTCAGCCTCGGGCTCCATGTACTGATGCTCATTGGTAGGAGTGTTGTGGATTAGGGCCATCTGATTCTGGAAGTTCTGGCTTGATTGCTCTTGGCTCCTAAGCCTCTCATCTTGGCTTTCTAAGCTCCTATACATGAATTTAATTGGAGACTGTTCTCCTTGTAAACATAGGGATTGATATGGGGGTTCTGGTGCATAGTTGGACTTGGCTCATATTGTTCTTGATAGCTCACAGTATGGTTTTGCATCCCTTGTTCATCCTCTATCATCAAGGCATTGCTAATCTTCTCTGCCCAGTTCTGAATACTCTTGAATGACTTCTGTTACTCATTCAAGATATCCTTTAGTGATTCTATGCCACTTCCTTCCTCTAAGCTTGCATTTTCTATGTCACCCTCAAAATTGTGTTGAGGCTCGTAAACTAGAGTCTGGAAGGTGCATTCTGGGGCGTATGCGGGATTTGGATCCCAGTGTTGGTTTTGATAGTAGTCTAATGAAGGGTTTGGGTGATACCCCCAATCTTGTTGATAAGTGGGATAAGGTTCAGTGTAGGAATAACCACCCCATACTGCTCCTGTCCATAACTGATAGGTTCCTGATGGCTCGCGTAGCTCCCAGCACCATAGTCATAGGTCACTGCCGTCTCTCGATTCTGCTGAGTTGAGATAGTATCCAGCTTCCTCGAGAGAACCTCTAGCTGTGCTGAAAGTGTTGCAATTGGGTTGATGCCATTAGTGTATGCTTCCCTTGGTTGCACTTGCCTTGTACCATTCCATGGATAGAAATTTAAGTCCATTGTACCTGAAAAGAGAATATGAGAAGAGAATTAAACAAAAATAAAAATAAAATGTTTAAAGTAAGACTAATTTGATTTAAACTAATGTTGGCAAACAGTTATCCAAATAATTCCCCAGCAACGGCGCCAAAAACTTGTTGGTCCGATTAGATGACACAATTAACCCGCAAGTATACGCGGTCAACAAGTAATAAAGTGTAAGTACAGATATCGTTCCCACAAGGAATTAACAGATAAAAGGTCGCCAAACCACTAGCCTATAATCATCTCGGTCTTATTTAAACGAGCGGTAAGGAGAATGAATTAAAACATCGCTAACTAGGTAAGAATTAAAACATACAATAACTAATCCTATGGTAAATTCAGATAATGAAGACATGGGATTATAATTTCCCCCAACACTTCGTTCGAATCTCTTAACTCTCTCACTTCGAATAATAAGCACCTAAAATTGACAACCGAGAAATCACAATTACATAATAGCCTCTTTCGATGGACAACTATGAATCTTCCTAATGCGGCATGTGGGTTCTATCCTACACACTATTAAGCAACTAATATCCAGAACAATTAACAAGACACATGTCACGGGAAAATCTCGTTAACTACTCCTTCAATTACCAAATTTCACATAGGAAGTCATTAAGATTCGATTCTCAATTTGGCTGCATGCGGCATTTAGGCATATTTCTATCCCAAACACTAACAAATTATTAATTCTTTAGGACAATGCATGAGACACATGTCACATAATCTCATAGATTACCCGCAAGAATCTCTAACTTTTGCATGATATTATAACTATGTCTAAACCTATAATCCATTTGTCAAGTTCATATAGGTTCCCAAAGTAATTACGAGTCAAGCAATTAATCGATAAGCACACGTTATGATAACCGATTCGCAATAATAGCAAAGAGAGAGAGCAATCAATACAAACTATGTGTTGGGTTCCATTAAAATCCAAAAATAGATTCAAGTCATAAATAACTCAAATAAATCATCCACAAGGTTCATAAACATCATCCAAATATACAATGAATACAAGGAGAATTAAGAGATAGAAATTGCAAATCTTGAGTCTTTCTCCAAGTGTGGATCTTTATTGTTTATCAAGTACTTCAATCTTCAAGTCCAAAAGAAACCCTAGAATCTACTAACTACACTAATCTAACACTAATCTATACTAATCTACTCCTAAGCTAAACAAGAATTGAAAGGAAAAAGGAAAATGGAATGGAAACTAGGGCTAGGGCTTAAGGCCAATATATGTTATATTCCTCTTGCCAAAAATGAGCCCCCTTATATCCTTGGCCAATCCACGAATTGCTGAAATGAAAAGTCAAAGAATCAGTCAAGCCGAGCCGGCGCTGCCGCGCGGCTTTATGCTTGCGGTCCTGGTGCGGCCACGTGTGTCCCCAGTTTTGCTTGTCTGCTCTGCTAGTTGGCACGGGCGCGCGTCTTTGCTACCTTAACCCAGCGCGGTCGTGCGGCACCTGAAACTTGGATTCCTGGCTTTTTGCTGCTGGCTCAAGGCTGGTTAGCTTCATGCTTGCCTTCTTGTGGACCTTTAGCCTCGTAGCATCGTTCATTTGCCTCTTCATTCCATGCCATCATGCGTTCCTTATGATTTAAGCCACTTTCTGTGCTTTGCCGCATTTAGGCCATCTTTGGTCCTTTTACGCTCAATTTGCAGTCAGGGAGTTCCTAAACATGAATAATGCAAAACAAAGGAAAAAACATATTAAACTCACAGGATTACTTGAGTTTAAGCAACAGAACGAGTTGGAAAGTATCTGAATAAGTGGTCAATAAAACCACTTATCACCCGCATTCGGGTCCTACAAATCAAATCAGGTTTGGTTTTCATGAGAAACCGGAACTACGAATGACCTGATCTCCCTCCACCCGGGAGTACGTAGGCAACAATTTCTGGTGTGGTCAAACCAAACGCAAAACACAAGACAAATACTTCTCAAACCTCTCTCACACAAAAACTGAACTAAGAATGACCTGATCTCCTTACACCCTTGGAGTACGTAGGCTGCCATTTACGGTGCGGTTTGACCTTCAAAAAAAACCAAAAACAAATAAAAACAAGTTCCAAGACAACGAAACCATATGAAACCTAAAAACTATCAAGCCTCCTTTGGCAACAGACCCTGCTGAGACACTCTCTAACATCTCATTGTCAGTCCATCAAGGAGAAACTCAAGATACATCAACAACTACAAGTCATGAAAGAAGTGGTAATCACTCAGCAATGACAATACATATCCAAACAGGGAAGTGAATCAAAAATATATTTCTCTGATATATAACACTGTTTGATATATACATAGTGTGCTGTACATGACAAAAATGGTTGATCTAGTATGTGCAGGAAAAAAAAAGCTAGTCTATGGACCCATGAATAGGAGGGCCAGCAATGCCAACATGGCATCTCTTTGAAGATGGAGAAGGAGCTGCAAGTGCAATACCCTCAGCCTTCATATGACTCAAAACCTCTACAGTCATCTACAGTGTGGCACTGTGATCATCAATGTATACACTCATCTCTACAACCAGACTATGAGTATAAGAGCGGAGAGCAGTACTGTCGACAATGTGGAAATCCCGAGAAGCTATGGCCTAGTCCCGTTCCACAAAAGATGCATCCCTAGCAATCAAAGTCTCCTCAATCTCAACAAAAGTTGCATCTCTGGCAGATCGGATCTCCTCTCGCTCAATTAATCCTGCATCTTGAGCGGCTCGGGTCGCATCTCTATCCACCAAAGTTATATCTCTTGCCAGACAAGGCGGTCAACCTCAGCGCTCTAGCCTGATCCCTCTCAAAGGTCATCCTAGATAGTGAGTATGCCAAAGCTGGATCTGTCCCGGCAGGAATGATTGACAGGTCACTAACTAGTTCAATTGTCAAACCTATAAAAAGCTCATCCTCAGTAGTAGACTCAGGATCCTCCATAGGCTCCTCCTAGTCTGAATCCAGTATAGGAGCTTGACCGCATGAATGCAGCTGATAACCATGCTAAATACTCCAGAGAACGATCTGGATGGCTACTGGAGAAATCAGCCCTCTCCCTGTGAGTCCAACAGTCATACACTAGGATCAAATCAGTAAATGACATAGACGAAGCTGACATCCTCTGATCAACAGCCCCCTCAAACTGGATGCATGCTCTAAAACCGATTGAACTGGCCCATAACAGCCAGAGGATGGTAAGTATTCACTCCCCCCAATCCCGGTAGGGGCAAGTAGTCCATACCAAGTGTATGGGTGATGAAGCTATATGGGGAAGACTAGCCCCGCACATGACAGAATTGAGAATGGATGCACGATATTAGACAGAAATGCTGACCATATCTCTGCGTCGGTACATTCCATGGGCTGAAAAAAGAAAGACATAGCTATATCATGGGAGAAACAATACCCCTGATGTCTGAAAAATCCAATCGGTCGAATATGGGACATAAGCCATACATACAGCAAGACCGAACTGCCTCTAAAAAACCCCTCCGGGTGGGTAATGCAATGGGTAGCTAACCTCAGCGTCTCAGCTAATATCATCAAAAGAATGGTGCTACCTTGCCTAAGGGCCCGAACCACAACTATCAACCCCACATCTAAATGATCCAAGCATAGCGACATATAGACGTAGGCTACGATGTACATTAGCAAAACGTCTATCCTGGACAAATGCCACGCCTCTGCCGATACAATAAAATCCTCGGCATGTCGATCGTAACTGTCAAGCTCACGAAAATAGTTGATCAAAAAGTTGATGGAGATCACACGTCCAGAGATGATCTCATCTAGAACTACGCTCTGGCGAAGACTTGACATCCGTATAAACGGTCTCCTCATATCACTGATCGTCGTACGAGCGAATGGCAACTCTAAAGCTAAGCCAATAAACCGCTGGTACTCCTCAAGGGTTGGAGTCAGCTCATGATGCCCAAAGAGAAAGACCTATCTATCGGGTATCCAATAGGATAAGATGCCATCAATGAACCCGTATGGCACCTGAAAGTCTACGAGGGCCAATGAATGCCCCATCATTTGATCCACTAGTCCCTCTGGCTGGGAAGGACAAGCTATTGTACCATGATCTCAATGACAATGCCACCTCAGACGGTGGTAATTGCTTGATACGGCTAACGGTAGATGATGACATCTGTATCACTGTATTACAAGACCATCCAGGGGTCAAATCTGAATTCATCTGTCTAAATGCATACACAAGACATAATATATGCATAATGAATATAATAAATATGGTGCAATAGATAGGAAATATCATGCATATCTACAATAAACTATCTACTGCAAGCATTATCCTTGTTTGATAAATACAAAATAAAATAAAAAGTACAAGAATCTAAGGCACCACCACCCAACTACTAACAATGGTCTATCAAAATGGGGCACAACCGTCCAACAACCAAAACAGTGGTCGACCAAAAGATATAGCTACAATAGCTATCCAAAGAGATTCAAAACATCTACGCTCAGGTGGTTAACTTGCTCCATCTCCTCCGTGGACACAAAGTCGCGGTCATCAGACATGTCTAGGCGGTACAAGGGAGGATTAGCCTCTATAAAACTATTGGAAAATGGACCTAAAGAGGGGCTCGCTCCTGAGCCAGGAGGGTAAAAAAAAGATGCCTCTGACGGATCTCTACCAAGATGCCTAATAAATAAATGAGCTCTCTCTAACTGTTGGGTCAGCCCTATGATCTGGTCCAAATGAGTCAGCTCCCTGAGGCAAGTTATCCAGTCTGTCATCATCACAAACCCAGGCACCATGTCTGCCATAAATTGGGTAGCATAAGTCTGAGCTCCAATCATGCGAGGACTCCACCAACTGCTAAATGCCTCCTAGCTGTAAGGGCCTGCTGATAAGGTAAAGTCATTTATGCCCTCCATAGGGATATCTGTCAGTGGAAAGATCAATGGTCAATGATGCCAAGTAGGAGGAAAAATGGGAATGCAGATTGCCCCGTAATGCTAATGATCGCACACACTCCTAGATAGAGCTCCCAGCCTCCCTCTGTCAAAAACGAGACTCTGTGGGTCGACAATGCAAACTCCCAACCAGTGGGGAAGCCTCCTTCAAATCCAATAGCCAAAAACTCAGAGGTATATGAGATCTATGTGATCACTCTGCCTTCAAAAGCTACAACTGCAGGCGGGAATGAGTAAAGCCCTCAGCAACAGGGACCTCCGTCAGAGTGGAATGATGCCAACGCCGTCCTCGGAGATAAGTCTCCAGGCCAAAAGTAGTGGCAGGTCGTAGGCAAGAAAGCCTCTCATACGCCCAAAACTGGCCATATAAATATCAAAAGTCCTTAGTGACCAAGACTAACAAACATAAATACAAAAATCAAAAAGTACAAGAAAGATGTAATCAACAGTACAAACGGGTAGAACACTAACCAAGCCTCCGTCAAACCCTCCGAGAGCATGCGCGTACCTCAGAGAAAATAGGCAAAGGTGTAGGAACCCCAATCAAAGTCACTGAGGCGCTCTACATATCGGGTAGCACTGACTAGGGCGAAGGACACAGTCGATGAGTTATCCGCCATAAAATAACCCCTGATGATCACCAGAAATAATTGCCTCAAGATGCGATCCCTAACCCTCTGATCATCAGGCATAGGCTAAAGTAAAGTCCTACTCTGGGCATCTATACTTAAGGACCAGATCGGACCGTCTGACCCTTGATCCCCGTCGTAGGAACTCCTAGCAGGGACAAAACGGCAGTGGGTGTGATGTCAGCCACGACAGGCTCATGCTCTCCCTCTAACTCAATACCGGTGATGAACCTCTAGTCCGTAGGGGTTATCATCACCTCACAATCCAACAAATGAAGGGACTGGGTCTGGTGGAACCAGTGCTCAGACAAAGCCCTCATATACCCCAGGGGCAACGGCGGGGAAGGATAGAAAAGAAGACCTGAAACCCCCAGCTATCAACGTTATCCTTGTAGTCCTGGTGCAAAGTATGGTACAAGGAGTGCACGTTGAACCAGTTCCCTCGAGGCTGCGTAAAGCCAGGGAACCTGCATCAAAAACTAACCCATGTCAAAAATATGTGCCCCGAGAATGGCAAAAGAAAAAGAGAGAATCCAGAAAGAAGTAAACTTCAAGTCATCTCATTGGCATGGAGAAATCTCGAAGGATGACGACTCAAGTCTACCAGCAAATCCTAGGTCGGCACAACAATTCCAGGAACCTCTGCACGTGGGGGAGCGGGGCAGGAGCAGCAAAAGGAGCCTGCTAATCATCAATATCAATCGGCTGCTCGTCCTGTGCTGGATGGATCACCGACTCTTCTAATCTGTGAGGCGGTCGAGCTGGACGTGGCATAGGAACATCAAAACTCGCCAACGTCTAACGCCTAAAACTACCCTGCAAGCACTGTCGGGTCTATCTCCGTCCATCACCTAGATAAAGCCTCCAAATCACCTCAGAAAGGGTGTGGTAAGCCTAAAACCTATGACTTATTAATTTAAATCAGTATTTTATGCATTTCTAAGTCCAAAAACATGCATGGGTCAGTCAAAAATACCCAGTAAAGTTAAAACTGCATGTTTTTGAAAAGATAAATCCTAAAACCTGCATGGGTTAGTCAAAAATCCCCAGTAGAGTCAAAACTGCATGTTTTTAAATGCCTAAACTTTTGAATTTTTTTACTAGAGTCTCCTTTGTAAAATGGACTGTCCGCATGCACGTAGGCATGTAGAGGTGGCCATTCAGTAGCACACCTTCCCAAAAATAGGAACAGCTCATATTTATAAAATTTAATCAAAAGTAAACTTTATATGGTAGCCAAATTACCATGGACATTTTTAGTTGAAAATTCAGGCTCACTAGGTCTCAAAAAGGATGAGTAAACTGATCAAAAAGAGCAAAATATAACTGTCTCAAAATCTGAATTTTCTTGCATCCAAACGTGCATTATAGTAAGATATACATACGTATGAAGTCAGAAAAATTTTAGCAGGTCATATAGGCATACATTTTTTATACATTGCATTTGAACGCATCCTACATGGTTTACATGCTTTTAACTGTCAAAACTAGCAAAAAAAAGGACGTAAAACGTTACCTGTGATGCGCTAAACGTGTAGGAGCTGACGGAATCTGAAAAAGGCTGCCCAAACTCCGTAGATCTGAAAAAGAAAATTAAATTCTGTTTGAAACTCGAAATGAAACTGTTTCAAATGAACTCCTGCTACCCAATATAAAGCCACAGGTAGAAGCGAGCCCACCTGTGGTTGCCGCACCTCTACTTGTAGTTCCCCAGGGTGGGCCCAACTCCCTTCGGCTTGGTTCGGTTCCAGTAAAATGGAGTTTATATGAGCTGCCAAGTTAAATCTGAGGAAAAAATCGCTATGCGATTGAGCGGTTTGTCCTGAAATCCTGTATTTAAGCAGCGTAATCCTGACAGAAAGGGAGAACTCTCTAAAAACCCTTGGTATTAATCCTGAAGCAATGTCTGGGGATCAATGATGAAGAATTCTGAAAAATTGTCGAAAAACTGTGCAAAACTGCTGAAAACTGCCACTTTCGAAGCATCGGGTACTGACCAGTGACAGTTCAGCCGTTGGCTCAACCCCAGCGAAGCATCGGGTACAGATTGATGGCAGTTCAGCCGTTGGCACAACTCCAGCGAATCGTCTGGTATAGGCCGGTGACAGTTCAGTCGTTGGCACAACCCCAGCGAAGCGTCGGGTACAGACCGGTGACAGTCAGCCGTTGGCACAACACCAGTGAAGCATCGGGTACTGACCGATGATAGTTCAGCTGTTGGCATAACCCTAGCAAAGCGTCGGGTACAGACCGGTGACAGTTCAGCCGTTGGCACAACCCCATCGAAGCGTCGGGTACTGACCGACGACAGTTCAGCCGTTGGCATAATCCTAGCGAAGCGTCGGGTACTGACCAATGACAGTTCGGCCTTTGGCACAATCCCAGCGAAGCGTCGGGTATAGACCGGTGATAGTTCAGCCGTTGGCACATCCCTAGAGAAGCGTCGGATACAAATCGATGACAGTTCAGCCATTCGCACTGTTGGGTTTATACAAAATTGTGACGCAATCAAATTGCAAAAATTAGCCGAAGCATGGTATATCAGAGTTTAAAAAATTTCTCCAAAAACATTACCCAGATCAGCCGTTATGCAAATTATTAATTTAAAACGTTAAATAAGAAGATATGGAATCCATACCCTTGTAGAACAAAGCATCCACAGGTACAAGTTCAACTCCTTGTTCGTCTCGATCTCCTTGAATATCCAGGGTAGATTCCTTCATTTGATCAATATTAGCCACCCAAGTGTTTGGCCGCTAGAGGTGATCCACCAAGGAATAGGAATTATTCAAAAATGAGGGTGGTTGGCTAAACCCTAGTTTTCTATCCTCTATAGAAAAGGAGTACTCTCCAACAATTGGAATTGCATCAACTAATATCTATTATAAGACTCCTCTTATATAGATATTGGTTAACCCTTCTAATCCTATTAGACATGGGGTTTCATTTAATTAATTAAACTCCTTTAATTAATTTAGGTTTCCCACCACATTGGGAATAATTAATTAAATTTATGTAATTAATTTACCTCCTAATCTTATTAGGGATAAATGAGAGTACTAATATTAAATTAATTCCTAAATTCCTTTAGAAATTAAAATAATAATAATTGTAATAATATTAATAAAACTCCTTTTATTAATTTATAGTTAATATTTCAAAAATATTAAATAGAAAACATTAAGCTATTTAATTTATTCTATCACCATAAATTAAATTAATTACACTTAATGCATTATTATGATTACGCCTTTACCATATTGAATAATTATTCTTCCTTTTATGGTGTGACCCTTTAGGTTCTCCATATTAAACCGGTTGTGAATAAATCAATTAGAACAATTCTAATCTTATTTAAATAAATAAATTAAACTAATAATCTATTTAAATAAATAATATTTATTCTACAATAGGGATAAGCCTCCCTAGCGATCAACGACTTTTCAGATAATATAGATTTCAACATTAATCATAAAAGAACCTTGTGAGTAAATAGTTACCGTACAATTCAATCCTTCCACCATACAATGTCCCAATTAAATATAAGACATGAAATTATTGTCATGTCTTATTTTATTTAATCATATTTATTTCGATTGGAAAATGCACAACTCCAAATAATGCAAATTAGAAACTGCTTTCTAATTTCATTCTGCCTTGGCCAAGGACTACAGGGTTGTCATTAAACGAATCACATAGGACATATCTTTTAGTTTACTAGAAGTGGTAGATTTTTATTGATCATTCATTATCTCCATATGTAACTCAGTATACCCAAGCATACCCTTTGATATACCCTAAGGGTTTTTAAGGACTAAGTCAAAGTATAATTGATTACATACAAGATACTATGATGATCTCAAGTTCAAGTATCACGTGTACTACTATCACATTAAGAATTTTTATTGACTGACAAGTAAAACTCCATTAGTTATTCCATAGCGAGTCACGTTCAATGAACTTATTCTCTAATAAGCACCTACATACTTGCTTTAGTGTCTCCACACAAGTGATCATGAGATCAATCATCCTCATCCAATGAGCAAGCAACATATGTATCAATCTATCCGAATTTATTAATCCCTTATTTAGTAATTCATAAATTGGGAACTATTTTAGTTTTAAGCGTTCAAAGAATTTAGATCTCATTAGCATGATCAACATCATGATTCTAAAAGCATTAGTTAAAACTATGGGTTATTTACATATTATAAACACAACATCATGTAGATAATTAAATGCCTTTAATAAGTTAATACTTTTATTAATAAATAAATAAGGTCGTCTCCAAAGTAGATGCTTTATCATCATATATGATTGGCTTGTATGCATACTACTTTCAATCTCCCACTTGAACTAAAGTCAATCGCCATGGTATCTCATACCCATCATATCTAAGTGACGATCAAATTGCTATTGTGTTAAAGCTTTAGTAAATGGATCTGCAATGTTGTCTTGAGAGTCTACACGCTCTATGGTGACGTCTCCTCTTTAATGATTTCTTTAATCAAAGTGCCGCAACACATGTTTGGATTCAAGATGAGACTTAGGAACTATTCCTAGTTTCTAATAAACTTTTCATTTGAAATATCAACTTGCAGCTTCACTTATAATTATATACTTTGTCTTTGTCACTAACCCATCAAGCTTTTGTTGTTTGGAACATTTCCAATTCACTGCACCACATTTCAAGGTAACGACTTATCCTAAAGTGGATTTGTTGTCGTCTTGGTCAGTCCGAAAACTTGAGTCTGCTTAGCCCTCTAGTTTAATTCATACTCATTATGTGACATGATGACATCCTTAGTGTCAGTTAAGTACTTTAAGATGTTTATCACTATCTTACAGTGATCTTCTCTAAAATCTGACTAATCAAGTCTCGTATATTTCATTGCATACATGATAGTAACTCATGCGATCTCTCTTTTATTGAGGATAATTTTAGAGAGATTCACTCCATGGCTCATCATCATGAGCCACCCTTTGGAGTTTGCCATTCTAAATGTCTTTAGCATCTAATGAATATACGTTCCATGGGTTACGTTGAACATCTTTTTAAATCTATCTATACATAGTTATATCCCCAATGTTAGATGTTCTACCCAAATCATTCATGGAGGAATGTTTAGACAAATTTATTTTTATCGATTGTAGCATAGAAATGTCATTCTCTATCAGTAATATATCATCAACATATAATACATGGAATGAAACAATGCTCCCACTAACCTTCTTGTACACACATGGTTCATCCTCGTTTTTGATAAAATTAAACTCTTTGATTGTCTCATCAATACGGATGTTCTATCTACGAGAAGCTTGCTTCAATCCATCAATGGATTGTTATAGCTCATATACATGATTTGCTTCAACCATTGAAACAAATCCGTCTTGCTGTATTATACATACATTCTCCTCTAATAATGTATATTTGAGGAAGGGCGTCTCCACGTCCATTTTGCCAAATCTAGAAATAATAAGCTGCAATCGCAAGTAAAATCCAAATGGACTTGAGCATAGCTTCAAAGATCCATTTTAGATTTTATTGTTATTTACCATTTCCTTGAGTCTTAATTACTCATAGCCTGTTCATAATTCAATGGATCATCATCATTCATGGCGTGTACCTCATCGTCATCCTCTATGACTGAATTCATACCTTTTAGGAATCTTCGGTACTCTTCCAGATTTACGAATAGGGTTTGTATAGTATATGTCTATACTTGGACAGGTTCATCCAATTGATCTGTAGTGGTTCGTGGTTCTTGAATTTCTTCGAGATCTTTTTTTTGCTCCCACTAACCCCTTCAAGGGTAAACTCCTTTTCCAAGAAGACAGCGTGTTTTATAGCAAACACCTTTTGCTCAGTAAGATTGTAGAAATAGTATCCCAAACTTTCTTTAGGATATCCCATAAACGTGACACTTATCAGATCTTGTCCCAAACTTATCATTTTGAAAACTTTCACATAAGCTGGACATCTCCAAATCTTAACATGCTTAAGACCAGGTTTCCTCCTTGTCTATATCTCATATGGAGACTTGGGGACGGATTTCGAGGGACCTTATTTAGTATATATGCAACCGATTGTAGGGCATAACCCCAGAATGAAATTAAAAGATCGGTAAAACTCATCATGGAACGAACCATGTCCAACAATGTTCGATTTCTCCTTTCAGATACTCCCTTCAACTGTGGTGCACGTGCTGGTGTCCATAGTGAGATTATACCATTATCTTTGAGACAATTGAGAAACTCATCGCTTAGTATTCTCCTCCTCGATCTGATCGAAGAATCTTAATACTCTTGCCCGTTTGTTTCACTCTTTCCATTCTGAACTCTTTGAACTTTTCAAATGATTCATATTTGTATTTATTAAATACATATATCCAAATCTTGAGTGATCATCAGTGAAAGTAATAACATAAAAATACCCACCCTGTGCATTTGTTGTCATAGGTCCACAAATATCTGTGTGAACCAATGCTAACAACTCTAGAACTCTTTCTCTTTTTTCCACTAAAAGAAGATTTAGTCATTTTACCCATGAGACAAGATTCACAAGTTGGATATGATTCATAATCGGATAGCTCTAAGTGCCCATCTTTATGCAACTTGGATAATCTTGTTTCACTGATATGACCGAGTCTATAGTGCCACATACAGGTATAATTAACATTATCTCTTTTCATTTTCTTAGTTTGTTCTATTTGAAATATATTTTCATGCAAGTCAAGTATGTACAGTCCATTTCGCAAATTACCAATACCATATAAAACATTATTTTTATAAATAGAACAACTGTTGTTCTTTATTATTATGACAATTCCATCCATATCTAATACGAAAACATAAATAATGTTTCTAATGATATTCGAAAAAAATAACAATTGTTTAAATAATGGACTTGCCCGTTGGCAGTGCTAAACAATAAGTTCCTACAGCTAATGCAGCAACCTTTGCTCCATTTTCCACTCGTAGGACAACCTCATCCTTGTTCATCTTTCTACTTCTGAACTATTCCCTGCACAGTATTTCATATGTGAGAATCATAGCCGGTATCCAATACCCAAGTAGAATTTTGACTTTCTGAAAAATTAATTTCAATCATGAACAAACGTTGATTGGAAGTCGAAGCTTCTCCAAGCTTCTTCTCTGCCAGAAACTTCTTGCAGCACCTCTTCCAATGACCCGGCTCGTTGCAATGGAAGAACATTCCTTTGCTAGCTGGATCAGGTTTCTTTTGTTCCTTTATGTTCACCTTGCCCTTGGTCATCCTAGATCGGAAGAGCTCCTTAGATATCTCATTTCTAGCAGTCCTACTTTGTTCACCATACAACTCCTTGAGGTGAAACAAAATAGTAGCAGCATCCATGTTTTCATGTTGACGCCGAAGCTCGTTATTCATGGATGCGACCATGATGCATTGAGCCACATATGCATCATCTTGCCACTTTACAACGGTGGCAATCTCTTCCTCATAGGCTGTTTCTGGAACAGTTCTAGGGACAGGTGAATTTAGGACATAAGAAATCTTTTCAGTAGTGAGAACTATTCTCAGATTCTTTAACCAGTCCGTGTAGTTCGACCCGGTTAGTTTATTAGCATCAAGTATGCTACGCAGTGAAATTAGTGATATTGACATTTTTAAATTTTTGTATGTGAAAAAATAATATTTTAGCAAACATTTATTTTATTAATTTTATATACCAAAATAAATTTAGGCCTTATTTGAGATTAGTATCTCCCACTATTTTCTTCAAACTACATTACCCTTACTTATATAGTTCGACAACATCTAATTGAAGATTTGCTAGTGAGAATAAGGATCCCATTTCAAATCTATATAGCCTTGGGATAGCACAACAAACGATATATAAATAAATATGTAGACAACTCTTTGTCAATTATATCCACATATTACTCCTTTTTATTTTACCTCTTAAATCATAATGGTCATGTGTGTGCACATCCGAACTAAAATGATTTAAGTTAAGTCCAACTTAGCACTTCCATAAATTCAAAAAAGAAAAATATTTATCCTTGTGGATAGCACAACAAAATAATATTGTTCAATTTTCTTGATAAGCATCAAATGTGATTAAATTAATATCTTAAATACGTAATACTCACCTTGTGGATAGTACAACAAAGTCGTATTAAATATTTAATACTCTATTAATTTATCCTGCTATAAGACGACGTTAGATATTTCAAATATCATTGAACGCTTTGGACTTAATATAATTTCTTTGAGGGATTTTTTATTATTTGTCTCATCTTGTTTAGCGCGCATGCACATATATATATATATATATATATAAAATACACATTATTTTATTAAACATGCGAAGCATGTTTGCATAAAATATAATATATATATATATATATATAATACTTAGCATGCACATATAGAATACTATATTCTAGCCGGATTGAATATGGACTTTTATTCTAGTTTGGTTCACTAGAGCCACCAAGTGAACCAAAAGGTCAAACATAGGATTGCAAGAATTTAAATTTAAACATAATTATTACATTTAACTCTATACAAACGGGTCTTCACGCGTTCCTTGCTCATTGGTCTCCAATTTCTTCAAGATAATTCTAACTATCTCTATTACATAAACTATTTAAATTAAATTGAAATCTTGATCAACAGTCAAGGGGAAGTACATAGGATGTAGATAGAATTCACTTTTTGCTTAATTCGGCAAAGTGGCATAATTCACTTTTGGCTTAATTTCGCAAAGTGGTTAGCCCAAAGAAATTTTTTTTTTCGCCATTCAATTTTTCTTTCTTTTATAAAAATAATTTTATACTATTAATTATGCCCAATAAATTATTCTAAATACATATTCATATAATATGGAATCAAAACAATTAATAATTGCATAAAGGTTTGGCTCTGATACCACTGTTGGGTTTGTATGAAATCGTGACACAATCAAATTGTAAAAATTAGCGGAAGAATGGTACTATCAGAGTTTAAAAACATTATACAAAACCATTATCCGGATCATCCTTTTATGCAAATTATTAATTTAAAACTATAAATAAGAAGTTATGGAATTCATACCCTTGTAGAACGAAGCTTCCACAAGTACAAGTTCAACTCCTTGTTCGTCTCGATCTCCTTTAATATCCGAGGTAGATTCCTTCATTTGATCAACGTTAGCCACCCAAGTGTTTGACCTCTAGAGATGATCCACCTAAGGAATAGAATTATTCAAAAAGGAGGGTGGTTGGCTGAACCCTAGTTTTCTATCCTCTATAGAAAATGAGTACTCTCTAACAATTAGAATTATATCAACTGATATCTATTATAAGACTCCTCTTATATAGATATTGGTCAACCCTTCTAATCCTATTAGACATGGGGTTTCATTTAATTAATTAAGCTCTTTTAATTAATTTAGGCTTTCCACCACATTGGGAATAATTAATTAAATTCATTTAATTAATTTGCCTCCTAATCTTATTAGGAATAAATGAGAGTACTAATATTAAATTAATTCCTAAACTCCTTTAAAAATTCAAATAATAATAATTGTAATAATATTAATAAGACTCCTCTTATTAATTTATATTTAATATTTCAAAAATATTAAATAATAAATATTAAGCAATTTAATTTATTCTATCACCATAAATTAAATTAATTACACTTGATGCATTATTACGATTATGCCTTTATCTTCTTGAATAATTATTCTTCTTTTTATGGTTTGACCCTTTAGGTTCTCCATATTAAACCGGTTGTGAATAAATCAATTAGAACAATTCTAATTTATTTAAATAAATAAATTAAACTAATAATCTATTTAAATAAATAATATTTATTCTACAATATGGATAAGCCTCCCTAGCGATCAACGACTTTTCAGATAATATAGATTTCAACATTAATCATAAAAGAACCTGTGAGTAAATAGTTACCGTACAATTCAATCCTTCCACCATACAATGTCCCAATTAAATATAAGACATGAAATTATTGTCAAGTCTTATTTTACTTAATCATATTTATTTCGATTGGAAAATGCACAACTCCAAATAATGCAAATTAGAAACTCCTTTCTAATTTCATTTTACCTTGGTCAAGGACTATTGAGTTGTCATTTAACGAATCACATAGGACATATCTCTTCTTTTACTAGAAGTGGTAGATTTTTTATTGATCATTCATTATCTCCATATGTAACTCATTATACCCAAGCATACCCTTTGATATACCCTAAGGGTTTTTAAAGAATAAGTCAAAGTATAATTCATTACATACAAGATACTATGATGATCTCAAGTCCAAGAATCACGTGTACTACTATCACATTAAGAATTTCTATTGACAGACAAGTAAAACTCCATTAGGTATTCCATAGCGAGTTACGTTCAGTGAACTTATTCTCCAATAAGCACCTACATACTTGCTTTAGTGTCTCCACACAAATGATCTTGAGATCAATCATCCTCATCCAATGAGCAAACAACATATGTATCAATCTATCCGAATTTACTAATCCCCTATTTAGTAATTCATCAATTAGGAACTATTTTAGTTTTAAGCTTTCAAAGAATTTAGATCTCATTAGCATAATCAACATCATGATTCTAAAAACATTACTTAAAATTATGGGTTATTTACATATTATAAACACAACATCATGTAAATAATTAAATGTCTTTAATAAGTTAATACTTTTATTAATAAATAAATAAGATCATTTTCAAAGTAGATGCTTTATCATTACACATGATTGGCTTGTATGCATACTACTTTCAGGCACAACCCCAGCGAAGCGTCGGGTATTGACCGATGACAGTTAAGCTATTAGCAGAACTCCAAAGAGCGTCGGGTACTGACCGATGACAATTCAGCTGTTGGCACAATCCCAACGAAACGTCAGGTACTGACCGGTGACAGTTCAGCCATTTTCACAATCCCAGCGAAGCGTCGGGTACTGACCGATGACAGTTCAGCCGTTGGCACAACCTCAGCGAAGCATCGGGTACTGACCGGTGACAGTTAAGCCATTGGTACAACCCCAACGTAGCGTCGGGTACTAACCGATGACAGTTCAGCCATTGGCACAACTCCAGTGAAGCGTCGGGTACAGACCGGTGACATTTCAACCGTTGGCACAACCCCAACGAAGCGTCGGGTACTGATCGATGACAAGTTCAGCCATTGGTACAACTGCAGCGAAGAGTCGGGTACAGACCGGTGATAGTTCATCCGTTGGCCCAACCCCAGCGAAGCAGTCGGGTACTGACCGATGACAGTTTAGCCGTTGGCACAACACCAGCGAAGCATCGGGAACTGACCACTAACAGTTCAGTCGTTAGCACAACCCCAGTAAAGCGTCGGGTATTGACCGATGACAGTTCAGCGGTTGGCACAACACCAGCGAAGCGTTGGGTACTGACCGATGACAGTTCAGCCGTTGGCACAACACAAGCGAAGTGTCGGGTACAGGCCGGTGACAGTTCAGTCATTGGCATAACCCCAACAAAGCATGTCGGGTACTGACCGATGACAGTTCAGTCGTTGGCTCAAACCCAGCGAAGTGTCAGGTACAGACCGAGACAGTTCGGGCGTTGGCACTACCCCGATGAAGCTTCGGAAGGGATTCGGTGACTAGAAGCATTATAGTAATCCATCCCCAATGATGGAATCTGTTATACACATCCTCAGAGTGAGCATCGATATGAAGTGGTGATTCAACTTACTGTGGCGAACTATCGATGTAGATTATCGTCAAGATAGGCATCGAGAGCACTCATTGGAATAACTCGGCGGCAACAATGTCGTCCTCATCAGAGTCACCTAGGCTATCATTGATAATGTCATCCCCATCAGAAAGTGACTAAAAATAGTTCGCAGGTAGCCTATTAGTGACATCTCCAACAGAACGAGACAGTAGCCTAACTCTGATAACTTGTTAGTGGATGTTCTACCAGCAACCGGCTGACAATGTCGCCCCAATGGTTATCTTGAATAACGTTATCCCCAGCAGAAGCTAACGTAATCAATCAGTGACAACCCTACCCCCTGACGGTATCTGACACTCATGATATACCATATCATGCATTGCCTCCCATTTGCATTTGCATTTCCCGTGTTTATTAATCTTTATCATGCCTATTTTATTACATTGCATGAACATGATAAAGAGGGGCATCTGTAGACACTCAAAATTTCCATTCCCTGTTACTAACACTATAGGAGGGCAAGACTGTCTATCAACTAAACCCCGGTCTCAAAACTTGGCCATCAAATCAACCCCGGTCTCAATACCGGGCCATCAAATCAACCCTGGTCTCAATACAGTGCAGTCAAATCAACCCCGGTCTCAATACCAGGCCATCAACTCAACCTCGGTCTCAATACCGGATCGTCTAATCAACCCCAGTATCAATACTGGGCCATCAACTCAACCCCGATCTCAATACCAGGCCATTAAGTCAACCCCGGTCTCAATACCGGGCCATCAGGTCAGCCTCGATCTCAACCTGGGAGGTACAGATCAGCCCCAGTCTCAACTCACGAGGTACAGATCTGCCCCGGTCTCAACCCGGGAGGTACAGGTCAGCCCCGATTTAACCCAGAAGGTACAGCTCAGCCCCGGTCTCAACCCGAGAAGTACAGGTTAGCCCCTGCCTCGACCCGGGAGGTATAGCTCAGCCCCGATCTCAACCCGGGAGGTACAGGTTAGCTCCGGTCTCAACCCGGGATGTACATGTTCGCCCCGGTCTCAACCCGGGAGGTACAGGTCAGCCCCGGTCTCAACCCGGGAAATACAGGTCAGCCCCTGTCTCAACACAGGAAGTACAGGATTAGCCCCGGTCTCAACCCAAGAGGTACAGGTCAGCCCCGATCTCAACCCGGGAGGTACATGTCCGCCCTGGTCTCAATTCAGGAGGTACAGATCATCCCCGGTCTTAACCCTGGAGGTACAGGTCAGCCCCAGTTTCAAATTGGAAGGTATAGATCAGTCCTGGTCTCAACCTGGGAGGTACAGATTAGCCCCGGTCTCAACCCAGAAGGTACAGATCAGCCCTAGTCTCAACCCGAGAGGTACAGGTCAGCCCCGGTCTTAACACGGAAGGTACATGTCAACCCCGATCTTAATTCGAGAAGTATAGGTCAGCCGCTGTCTCAACCCAGGACGTACAAATCAGTCCCAGTTACAACCCAGGTTATATAGATCAGTCCCGGTCTCAACCCGGGAAGTATAGGTCAGCCCCGGTCTCAATCCAAGAGGTACAGATCAGTCCCGGTCTCAACTCGGGAGGTACAGATCAGCCCCGGTCTCAACCCAAGAGGTATAGGTCAGCCCCGGTCTCAACCCGAGAGATACAGGTCAGCCCCGGTCTCAACCCGGGAGGTACATGTCAGCCCCGATCTCAACCTGGGAAGTATAGGTCAGCCCCAATCTCAACATAGGACGTAAAGGTCAACCCCGGTCTTAACCCGGGAGGTACAAATCAGCCCCAGTCTCAACCAAGGAGGTACAGATTAGCCCCGGTCTCAACCCGGAAGGTACAGGTCAGCCCCGGTCTCAACCCAGGAGGTACTAGGTTAGTGCCATTCTCAACTTGGGAGGTATTGGTCAGCCCCAATCTCAACCCAAGAGGTACAGCTCAGCCCCAGTCTTAACCCGGGAGGTGTAGGTCATCCCCGGTCTCAACCTAGGAGGTCAGGTCAACTTCAGAAACAATCCTGAAGCATCACAACATCTTCAGAGGAAAACCTAGAGTGACCAAGTTAGCCTCAGAGATAACCCTATGGATAAATAAAATCAATTGGGATCCAAACCTTGGAAACGACCTCAAGAAGTCAGCCGAAGGCCATGCCGACACTAAAGGCGACCCCGGGAGGGGCAAAATGGTAATTTTACCAATTCTAAGCCGATTAGGTCAAACTCAAGCCAAATTGATGCAGCCAAGGTCTGAACGGACCATAACGATGATCCCGAGTGCAAATAGCGCAAGACAGCTCAACGAAGAAACTGCGTAGAAATGAAGACCTGGTTATGAACCCGTCTTCTTGGACCCAGAAAATATTTTATCCCATATCATTGTGACACTCTCGGCGAGGGATTTTTGGAAAGGTATAACACGCCTCAAATAGACGCTCCGATAAAAAGTTAGAAAGTTTCGACTTCGACTTTGCGTTGCTCGAAGTGCACGTACTTCGAGATGACAGAACCTACTACGGGGCCCACGCCAGGTGGAGCCGCACCTCTACCTACTGTAGTAGTAGGTAGAGTGGAGGCTCCCTGGCCTCTATATATGAGGTGACCCCCAGCTCATTTAAAGAATTTAGAAACGCTCTGAACCCTTGCTCGTTTGGTTTTCTAGCCATTTTCTTATCTTCCAAACCAAAAATTTTTACCTCTAACACGTAGATATACCCACATACTACCACATATCAGAAAATAACCTGTAGATTTGGACGTTTAAAGCCTATAATTTGGCAAAAGCAGTCCATTGTGAGTATTTTTACGATCAGAAAATTATTATTACTTCTTCGCACTTTTATACACTTGCATATCAAGTTGTATTTTCTAAATATGCCCGAAACTCAGTTCCGTGACCGTTTTTATTAACTTTTGGTATATTTTTGTACATAAATGCATTTTCTGGCATTTCTATAATTCGAATTGACGATCCGTCGCTTCCAGTAGCTTTTATATACCTGTATCTTGGTTGATTAATTTTTCGTCTATATATATATATTTACATTCCAGTTAGGCCTGGATCATTCTGTGGCCTTTTTACTATTTTTGACACTATTCACCATTACTAGGTTATCTTCCCAGTCCTGGTTTGACTACCTTTCTGTATATATATTTAAATATCTATATTTATATTTCTGTTCGGGCCTCGAAGTGAAAACCCATCGCCCTTTATTGTTTTTTTTTATATATTTCAATTTTGTCCACCCTGGATCATCCCGTGGCTTTTATACAGCTGTTATATATATATATATTCTAATTCTAGTCCGGGCACCGGCGTGAAAACCCATCGCCCTTTATAGCTTTTGTATACATAATTATATATATATATATATAATATTATTTTACTCATGTTTATTAAATTGTTGATTTAAATATTCATTTGATATGAATTGGCACTGACATTTCTTCGGACGAACTAGATTTATTTAAATCTCGCCAATTCTAGCTTTCAAATAGTTCAAAATAGGTTCAGACAGAACTGAAAGCTAGAATGGCTGAGATTTATTTAAATATAGTATTTTTCTAGTTTCAGTTATAAAAGCTTCCTCGTGGCCCTTAGATCGCTATCTAGTGGGAACGAGATGCTTCGGCCATGTGCGAGCCAGGATTTACTGATGAATCCTTGGTTCTGGAGATATTTGGATATTTTTGTACAAATTTGAGCTGTGAAGGTTTATTGGCTACTCATATTTGAGCCTAAGAATCATGGGATTTATGATCAAACTGATCAGAATCTTATTCCCACGATGGACAAACTCCACTTTACAGATGTATCCTGCCAGTTTTTCTCTAAAAAAGCACATACAAAAGACCTTAAAATAGTTATCCGGATTTAAGGTCTCAACATAGTGAAAATATTGTTGTCGTGTCAGAGTCCCTCCGATGGCTATCATGCCCACGAGGAGACCGACACTTGTATATATATATATGTTGTGGTCGAGGATGCTTCGCAGCCCGACAATCATCATTTAAATTGAGCCTTAAGGCTAAAAAGATAAAGCTGAATTATCGATATGCTTCAACTTCCTATGATAGCGTGAGGGTTTGAAAACCTTCTTTCAAAACATCATCCAACAATCTTTTCGTAGAAAGAAACTTTTACAAATCAAATCAAACACTTTTGCAAATCAAATCAAAGGCTTTTTGCAAATCAAGTCAAACCCTTCGTATATAGGTTCAACGATGCATAGACATGCTTTTAATCAAATATAGGCCCAATTTTCTTCAAGCATTCACACACACTTCAGATTTAAAAGGGAAATATTGAAAATATGTGATACCGTGTTTACACGGGAGTTATGGGGTGCCTAACACCTTCCCCACACTTAACCAAGCCCCCGAACTCAAAACTTCAGTTTCAAAGATCAAGTTTTGATAGTGTCCATCAATTGGGCCTCTTTTAAATAAAAGTCGGTTGAGTTGGTACAACCATTTCAAATCTACCAACTGGTGACTCTGTAAAACGTTCAAATCGTCGACATGATACATGTTGGCCTTTTCCTAAAAAACCCTTCAAAACCTTTTTTTCGCAATAAAAAGAGTAAGGGTAGATATAACTTAAGAAGAGAGAAAGATTCGGTTGTGACCCGATCCGCGAATTTTTTCCCGACGTCGACAATAATAAAAGGGCCTTCCCAATTAGGGGTGAACTTTCCTTTGGCTTCGTCCTGATTAGCCAAAACTTTCTTTAGCACCAAGTTATTTTCTTTGAATTACCGTATTCGGACTTTCTTGTTGTAGGATCGAGCAATCCTTTGTTGATATTACTGCCCGTGAAAAATGGTTGTAGCCCTCTTTTCATCTATCAGGGACAGTTGGTGGTATCGGTCTCGTAACCACTGATCTTCGTCCATCTAAGCGTTAATTAATACTTATAAGGACTCCATCTCTACTTCTATGGGAAGGGCTGCTTCTATGATATAGACCAATAAATTAGGGGCAGCTCCAGTAGAGGTACACATTGATGTCTTGTATGCTAACAGGGTTAGAGACAGCAGGTCAGGCCATTCATTGTGATTGGCGGACATTTTTTGTATGATCTTTTTGATATTTTATTTGGCCGCTTCGACAGAACCATTCATATTGGGTCAATATATGACGAAATTGAGATGCTTAATGTGGAACTTGCTACATAGCTCTTTCATCATTTGATTGTTCAGGTTCTTGGAGTTGTCTGATACGATCACCTCCGGTTGTTCATATCGACAGACGACATTGTTTCTGATGAAACCAATGATGACCTCGCAAGTTTGAGCTCAAGAGGTATAACCTCTAAATCCATTTGAAATTCAATTCATAGAAATTGCATGATATTGTTGGAATTGATGTGTGATAAGGTGCTAGCATAAGTTGTTAAGTATATCTATATGTTATGAATGCAAAGTAGTAGTATGCAAGCATGCTAGCCAATTACATTGTGAGGAATTACTGAAGTTCTGCTGAAGCAGAACATTGTCTGGTCTGGCATGGGAGTCGCGCGGCCGCGCCACTGCATAGTACAAGTGGCGCACAACCGCGCTCCTCTGCAGTTTCTGTTGACAGTTTTGTTATGTCTTCTAATGTATTAAGCGTGTTATGTTAGTTAGGATATGCATATAGATCACCATGACATGTACAATAAGGTTGCTATGTATATAGTAAGTCATGTTAGTTGTTTTAGCCTGAGTATTTCAAAGAAAGTTAAAGATTTGAAAACTAGTTTTTAATAAACGTTGTGTAATGTATATTCTGACCTTGAACATCAACGTATTAAGTTCCGATATGTCTTAACATGCGACCAATATGTTAGAGATGGTGTAGATTATTCAAGCATAATTTAAAAGGGAAAAGTCTAATAATTGACTAAACTAGCTATGTGTAAATGAACTATGTTGTGAACGTATGAGCATGCTTATGTGGTCTAATTACGAGTATATGAAGACATGATATAAGACTTATGAATCTACCTTGCATGCTTAACTGATTTTGATAGCATTCTAATGGAAACGTAGAGTTTCGAAGGTGAACTTGACAAACTATATGTCCTTTGAGTTCTGAAATTGTGTAGCATGCTTAGGTGGTAGGATTATGTATGTACAAGCATGAAATACGATATGTGTAGTAGCTTTGCATGCTTGGTGGCTTAATATGAGATTTTCTAGAAAAACCTTAAGAGTTTGAAATCTAGTTGTTGATAACTATATTATGAGCATCCTGAAATTTATAACCATCATAATAGGATATTGTATGCCTCGACGTGAAAGCCTAGCTAGTCTTGTGTATTGTAAACTAGTTGAGCATAGTTAAGACGTGTCTAAATGAGATAGAACTACATAACTTGAAGTGCATGACCAAAATCACTGGAGCATGTGTAAATGAAGCTTATTGCCCTCATTGCATGTGTATATTGAGTAGATGTGAGAAACCTTGTAATCAAACATGTTGAGCCTCGATGATTGCAAAGTGTTAAGGTTATGTTGAAAGCATGGTATAAGAAATCAAACTCATTATAACCTGTACGGTTATGTATGTTTTCTGTATGTGTTACCCTATTTTGGACTGGGAGCCGCGCTGCTACGCCACTCCCTAGTTCAAATCAGGCACGGACCGCCCACCTTGCAAGAGGAGTCTGACCATTCTATTTGTAATTTGAGATTGATGCATGCTTGTGTAGTTGTCTTAATCAATACGACATGTCCAGTGTGGTAATCATGTGTCAACAAGCATGTTAGTGAAAGAATCCTATGACAAATAAGTGTTTATAACATTAAAGTCAAAATGTGATGACAAACTATGTTCCTTAATGTTATAGTGTATTAGAAACTGATTTCTGTGTTTCGTAAAGATATACATACAAGATCATACGATTTTGAGAAGACTAACATTACATGAATTACTGATTATGTATCATAGCAATTCAAGATAGTAGGAGTACATGTTGAACTTATATGACTAATATGTATACTTGAATAGGATAAAATAAATTCGTTGGATGCTAGTAAGCTATAAGTTGATAATCTACACATAAAGCAAGTATCCTAAACCTTTGCATTACTTTATTCAACGGATATCGTAAGAAAGTACTCGAACTCTATTCTTAATGAATTCGTATTAAGTTATTGTTGTGTAAGTGAGTTATTCAAATTATGACTATCGCAGTCATAGTTACGATAAAAGTCGATTATATTTTTCGAACTTTAAATTGAACTTAAGTGATGTGATATAGGCCATTTGTTTTGGCTAGACTTATATTATTGAAAAGCAACCCAAACCAATTGATTGGTGCGGGATCATGTGTTTAACTGAGATGAACAACCTTCTTTGAAGGGAAAATATATTTGTCGGGAGACCGACATGCGCACACTTTAAGTACGATTGAACGATATGCATAACGTGGGGTACTTTAGGCTGATCACCTGTTGTACTTGTTTTATTGGATTTTCAGTATATTATTATCAATTCTAGTAAGAGTTCATAGTCCGTAGTGACTGCTCAGTATTCAGTTATCTTGAAATCTTATATTGATTTAGCATTAAATCATATGGATATTATTTTGTCCTTAGCGACTGATATTAAGAACTGTTGATATTCTTGCTATCCTTGAACTATCATACCTTGCTATATCTTTTTGAGATTCGAGAACTATATTGCTCACCCTTATTGTTATATTACTTGCTGAGCAAACTTGTTGCTCATTCTTGCTTTCCCTAAAATATTTCAATTAAGGAAGAGACGTGCGGTCCCTCGAGTACCGACAAGGGCAAGGGAAAGGCTACTGAGTAGCTTTATTTATGTAGAACTTTATAATTTGTAATAAGAACTTATGATATTATGTATTAGTTAGGTTTATATATGCTTAAGATATGTTTAAGTTATGTAATCGATGCTTGAGTTTCGAGACCTTGGGACGTGAATAAATTATATTAATTAAATATAATCTATTCGGTAATAGTTGTGTATTATTCCGCTATATGATGCGACATTTAGTCGTAATATTTATTGTGGTGTTAGATATTAAAACGTGACAAACTGAATTCGAGTGACCAAGTGGCGGTCCGAATTTGGGGGCGTCACAGGTTAGTATCAGAGCTGTAGTTATAAACCTTAGGAGCAAGTGTCCTTAGATTATAACTTAGGCGAACTTAGAAGTTAGAAAGGGATAGAACTCTGGTAGAGTTTTCCTTGGGAGACTTAGTGTGTTATGAAATGTAACTTCATTCTATACAATGAACTTATGTTTTATTTAACATTCTAATGGAGAAGTTATTTGTTTATCTTGTGTTGTGAGTGTAGGATGGCAGATATTAGAGTACCTAGCAGAGTGGCTGAGGAGGAGCCTAGAGGCATACATGTAGTATACGAGGCACTTTTAGAGGCTGTGCCAGTGCAGGCTGTTGCACCATCCGAGTCTGACAACGATGATGAGATCGACGTGGGGTTTGACCCCGAGGAGGAGCCTATGAGGAGGAGCCCATGGAGGACTCCTACGAGACTAATCTAGAGGAGCATATGCTGGGAGAGTACGAGGAGCATATTCTAGAGTTGGACTATAGAGTCCAGGAGCTGGAGGCGGAGGCGGAGGATAGAGAGTCTGAGTTCCAGAAGCTGAGGGACGAGGACCACCAGAGGAAGCTGGCCTTGCAGGATTTAGAGGTAGAGATTGCTTACCGTAGGGAAGTAGGGATCAAGATGGGAACCTTATTCCACAGGTCGGTGGAGAGAAACGTAGATCTGGCAGGGAAGCTGGAAGAAGTAGAGCAGAGAGAATTGAGCGAGAAGATTGAGAAAGAAGCACTCCGTACTCAGCTAGAGTTGGAGGATATGGATAGGATACACTTCGAAGAGAAGTGGGAGGCTGTAATACCCGAGAATTTCCTAATATTATTAAATAAATATATTAATGGAAATGAGAATTTATTTAATATAAATGATTTTGTGTTATGAGAAGGATTAACTCAATTCTATTAAATTGAATATTTATAAAAATTGAGAAATTATGGAGTTGCGATAAACTCGTGAAAGCCTTGTGTGGCACAGTGATGAGGATTATTAATGTGATATATTAATTGACGAAGGATTTATTAAGTGAATAATTAATTAATTGTTAATTGTTATCGTAGAATATTAATTAATTGTTATAGAATATTTATGAGAATTAATTGATGATGTGGGATTATTATTATTGCAAATATTATGATAATAATAAGCAACGTGTTAATAAATATAATAAGATTTACATTTATTCATGTGATATTTAATCATGTAAGTGTTAATCTATTATTGTGAATATTAATAATTGTATTGATTAATGAGAAATGAATTAATTAAAATTATTATTAATTAATTGATGAGATAAGTAAATTATTTACTTCTATGTGCGAGCATGCGGATTAAAAAGTATAAAGGATAGTAACTAACTATATATTATAATGTGACTATATTATACAAACTACATAGTAAGGTTATTAAATTATATGAGTTACATGAATTGCCTATGTGACAAAGTGAATATACATTAAAGGGAGACATCATGAATATATGGTAGGTAATTTAATAACTAAGGAATACAGTGTAATGAGATGACATCCGATTAAATTATATCCGGGGAGATAAAATGTACATGGATTATATATGTGTGAACTACAGTTACCATTATATGAATTACATGGTAGTATTATTGGAATTATATTGTACCTTTAATTGTAATCTAAATATATAATATGTGTATATATATGATAGCTTAAGTATACTTGTATGCTTAAATATATATATATACAACATGTGTATAACAATGTAAGTGTTTGTGTTATTAAAATACTGAGATTGCCTTGCTTGTCCCTAATTGCTAGTCTCATTCTCTCTTCACGTGCTTGACAAAAGGCTAAGGCCTATCCCCCCATTCTTCTCCCAAGCTTAAGCTAAGCACATGATGAACTAGGATGTGGGAATCATGATTGATTCTAACAACCATCTACCAACTCTCTATTAGCCAACATACAAGCCTTCAATTCATTAGTTTGATTCATGGGGAGATAACATTGTCTTGATAATTAAAATTTTATAAATTGAGCTCTCCTTCTCCATTTTCAATTATTGAGAATTGCTTAACTGGAGAGCATATATACTTTAGCAATATCATTCTAGTAGTGGGAAACTTCAGTAGCAACTAGTTCATAGCAAAGGTATAATCACATTATCGTGTTCTTCATTTTTGCTTCTCTAGTAAATTTCAAGATTTCTTAATTTTGCTAGATTAGAGTGTGATTGGATTATAGAATGCTTGGTCTAGTGTTATATAGACATATAAGTATGTTGGTATAACAATGTAGTTATGTAGATTCGAAATTGTGAAGTAATTTTGTGATTTGGGCTTGATATCTGTCGAGGCTGGAGCTCTCTGGACTGGAACTGGAGCCGCGCGGCCGCCCGTCTCCCTAGTACAATTTGGGCGCGGCCGCGCGCCACTACAGAATGTGTTAATGATTTTTATTATATCTTCTGATATATTGAGCATGTTGTACTATTAGGATATGCATATAACTCACAATAAGATATGGAATAAGTGTACTAGGTTATAGTAATCCATGCTAGTCTTTTTAGTTGAGTATTTCGAAGAAAACTGAAAGTTATGAAAAGAGGAACTTTGATATGTTAGCCTTATATTGACATTCTGACTTTTGAGACATATTTGTATGACCTAGAAATATATGATATGAATGTTAACTTGCGTATCTAAGCTTCATAATGTAACTTGAGAATGTGAACCTCAATAGTGAACCTTCCCAACGAAAACACAAGCGTTGAACATGGACTCTAACATGTTATATTAGGATTCTAGGTTCTGATTTTTCGAGCATGTTATATGGCCTTGAAATGCGTGTCAAACATTGTAACATATGAATGTAGATAGCATGAGCATGTTAGGCCTTATTAATGAGCTTTTCTAATGAGAATACAAGTTTTAAACGTGCACCTTGACATGTTAACTTGAAGTTTAAATTATGAAGTTTATGAACGTGTTGGATAATACTATTGAGTTCATTAACGTCATGCATGTATACATACCATGCTAGACTGTCATGATTAAAATTTAGCGTAAATGAAGCATGTTTTCAACTAATAACTATAATAGTTACACGTATGAAATGTGAATACTTATAAGTATGCCTAATGCAAAGTATATGAATACCTTATGTTTTAAAGAGCGAGCATGATAGGCCTTGTCAATTCCATGACCTTGAATGGCTTTAAATTATTGAAAGTGTTGACTTAGAATCTATTGCATGTATGATTGGAATGAGAAAAGGTTGTATACACATAAAAGTATCCTTTAACATGTATTTAAGCTATATGATATCCTATGTTGTTACTTGAATCCTATTTAACGGTGAACTCACAATAATGCTATAAAGTGCTAGAAAGGTTATGTTTGCGAATTGTTGTGACCTTATGTGATATAAGAAGGTGTTTAAACTCAAAAGGAAGAACGTTAAGGATAAATGTTATATTAATATGATACTATATAACAGTGTAGCTAGGTTAAAACTTAACTTATGTGTTGATCGTATATTCAAAGATAAGATGTGACGTTAGATTATATGACTAATGAATATCATATATATACGTAACTATATTACGATAGGGATTCGAATGTGTTGATTTATTTTTCGTGGATAAACTATGCTAAAGGCAAGTTCTCTAACTTACACTCTTTTAAAGTGCAAGTTTCCTTACTTACACTCATTTATAAGTGCAAGTATCTTAGACTTTCGTGTTTTACTTTATTCAAAGAACGTTGTAAGCAAGTTCCTAACTCTACTCTTTATTGAACATTCAATTGGCTTATGCTATTATTATCGTACAAGTAAACTCTTGAGATTTAAATTCAGATATTATGAATCATATACTTCATGAATAAGATATAAGTCGAACTATATTCTTCGGACTTTAAATCCTTGAAATTTAACTTATAGTTGTTGTGATCTATGCTATTTGATTTGGCTAGACTTATATTATTGAAAGGCGACCCAAACCGATTGATTGGTGCGGGATCTTGTATTTGACTGAGAAGAACAAAATATAACTATCGGAGAACCGAGGCGCCCACATTAGTATGATTAAGTGTTATGCATAACATAGGGTACTTTAGGCGGATCACCTGTTGTACTTATTTTTGTTGGATTTTCAGTTTATTACTATCAATTCCTATGGAAGTTCATAGTCCTTAGTGACTGCTTAGTATTCAGCTATCTTGAAATCTTAAATTGATTTATTATTGAATCACATTGATATTATTCTGTCCTTAGCGACTGTTATTGAGAACTGTTGATATTCTTGTTATCCTTGAACTATCAAACCTTGCTATACCTTTTTGAGAATTGAGAATTATATTACTGACCCTTATTGTATATTACATACTGGGCAATTTGTGCTCATTCTTGCTTTCCCTAAAAACATTTTAGTTAAGGCAGAATAGTGCGGACCCTCGAGTACAGACAAGGGCAAGGGAAAGGCTACTGAGTAGCTTTGTTTATGTAGGACTTTATGATTGTATTAAAGAACTTATAATATTATGTACTAGTTAAGGTTATTATTGCTTAAGATATGTCTAAGCTATGTAATCATTGTTTAAGTTACGAGACCTTGGGACGTGAATAAATTATATTATTTAAATGTAATATATTTGGTATTAGTTGTGTATTATTCAGATGTGCGATGCGCCATTTAGTCGGATTATTATTGTGATGTATTACCATGAGCACGTGACGTACCAAATTCGAGCGACCCCGTGACGGTCTTGGAATTTGTGGGCGTCACAGGTTGGTATTAAAGCTGTTGTTATAAATCTTAGGAGCGAGTGTCCTTAGACTATAACTTAGGAGAACTTAGAAGTTAGAAAGGAGATAAAACTCATGCAGAGTTTTTCCATGAGAGGCATAGTTTGTTATGAAATGTAACTTCATTTTATTCAATGAACTTATATTTTGTTTAACATTCTAATGGAGTTGCTATTTCTTATCTTGTGTTTGTGATTGTAGATGACAGATATGGAAGTACCCACTAGAGTGGCTGAGGATGAGCCCAGGGATATCTACGTAGTGTACGAGGCACCCACAGAGGTTGTGCCAGTACAGGCTATTACACCATCTGAGTTTGATGACGAGGATGAGATAGAGGTGGAGTTTGAACCCGAAGAGGAGCCGATGGAGGACGAGCCAGTCGAGGACGAGCCTTCAGAGGAGGAGCCCATGGAGGACTCCTATGAGCCTAACCTAGAGGAGCACATACTAGGCGAGTATGAGGAAAGGATCTTCGAGTTAGACTGCAGAGTCCAAAAGTTAGAGGAAGAGGGCAAAGAAAGGGAGTCAGAGTTCCAGAAACTACAGGACGAAGACCACCAGAGGAAGCTGGCTATGCAAGAGTTGGAAGTAGAAATTGCTTATCGCAAAGAGGCGGGAATCCAAATGGGAACCCTATTTCATAAGTCTGTGGCTAGGAACGTTGATCTGGCACGGAAGCTAAAAGAAGTTGAACAGAGGGAACTTAGTGAGAAGACTGAGAAGGAAGTACTCCACACTCAGTTGGAATTAGAGGTGATGGACAGGATACACTTCGGGGAGAAGTGGGAGACTGCCCATGAGAGAGCCGACGACCTGGAGGATGAGGTCAGATGTATGAAGAGGAAAATGAACAAGATGGGGTATGTGTTCCGTTTGGCATTTGAGAGAGTGCTTAATGGTGTGTACCACTACCCGGCAGAACAGGGACAGACTCTACATACCTTGAGTCGAGAGCTGGTTGCGTATATAGCACAGACGGAGTACAAGAACGCTGTGGAGCGCGGGATGATGGGATAGATTTCCTTAGATGGTCCAATAATAATTTAGTAGTATTTATCTTTATGTGTTGTATATACTATGTTGTAATCCCAATCTTTTGTGTAATATGTGGGATAGTGATGTAAACCCCGTGTAAGCTTTTGTTAAAGGAGTAGTATGGTAGTAGGTTGGTATATTCCCCGTCTTTTGTGATATTAGGGGATATATGTGATGAGTACATTTATAGAAGTATGCTAGGATAATCATGTAATGAAATGAAATGGCATATGAATATAAATGGAGTTTATTTAGAAACGTGTTATAAATTTATTCTTTTAAAAGAAATACTTAAGTGATATAACTGAATAATACTACCTCCGTCCCATAATAAGTGCTTTTTTAGGCTTAACATTTTTTTTCCAAAATAAGTGATGTGTTAGAATTCCAATATAATTTTTACAATATATTCCTATATGTGCCCTCATGCCACCAATGGTATTTATTGCGTATTTATTGGGAAGTTGAAAGGTTGAAGAAAGAGAAAGAGAGATCAAAAGGAAATAAAAAAAGTCTCAAATAAAACAAAGAAATTATATTAAGGGTATTTTTGTCATTTTAACTTGTGTATTGGTATGTGTGATTTAAGCTAAAAAAGCACTTATTATGGGACGGAGGTAGTAATAAAATAAAAATTTGTGATGCAAATCATGTCGCCAACACGTAAATTGACTGTGCCTAAGGAAATAGTTAATAGCGAGACAGAGCATGTAGTTCTCATCCAGAAACTAGTTGATCTACTAGGAGAGGCCCATTAGGGGAAGGAACTGACGGGCCCATTCACCCCAACCCCCAAGCCGTCCCATTTCGGTTCCATTTGCTACATTTACGACAAATGGGGAAGCAAACCACTGGTGGGAAACCTTAAGTTGGTATGACAAGAAGAAAGAAGGTATGGACACGGGAGGAAAAAGTCGTGGAGAAAACAGCAGCGGGGGAAGTAACTTAGGAAAGAGGAAACGGGGGAGTAATGACCACAACAACAATCGAAACAGTAATCAAGGTGGGAGTCACCGAGGAAGCTTTAAAAAATGGAGCGAGATTTATAATAAGTGTGGGAAAAGTCATCAGTTGGGAAATGTTTGTGGAGGAGTTGAGAAGAGGGCAGAAGGATGCTCGAGATGTGGAAAGAACCATCAGGGCGAGTACTGGAAGGGACGCGACACTTGCTATAACTGTGGTCAGGAGTTTCACATATCGCCCAACTTCCCGAAATCAAAGAAGGTTAGAGTATGTTTCACTTGCGGCTCAACGAAACACCAGATAAAGGATTACCCAAAGAAGGGAAATGGGGGAAATGGCGGAAGTGGTAGCCAACAAGGAGGAGGTAACAAGTTAATGATTGGAGGACCTGCAAAACCAAACTGATCCACTGCCCGAACATTTAACATGACCGACCAAGATGCCGTAGCTTCAAAGGACGTGGTGTCAGGTATAATCCCAATCAATGATATAAATGCCTATGTATTATTTGATTCGGGTTCCACCTATTCTTTTGTGTCTGAAGAATTTGCTAGTAAACTTAGTACACCCCGAGAACGTTTAGAAAATCCTTTGAACATAAAAGTTGCAAATAAGGAAATAATCCTTGTAGAATACGTTTACCAAAATTATCGCGCAAACATTAGAGAACATAAACTGAGCGTAGACTTGATTCCTATTAGATTGGGAGAATTTGATGTGATATTGGGAATGGATTGGTTGTATAACCATGCAGCGATAATAGATTGTCAAAATAAATGTGTGAACCTTCAGACTCCGAGTAAGTCTAAGGTAGTGTTTTATGGTAGCTCATCGCTTAAGCAATCGTGTTGCGTTACGATGATGCAGGCCAAGAAATTTTTAAGGAAATGATGTGTAGGTTATCTAGGCTTACATCGTTGATACTCGGAAGAAAAGAGTAAAAATTAAGGATATATCTGTAGTGAATGAATTTCAAGATGTGTTTTCCGGATGATCTGCCTGGTCTTCCGCCAGACAGAGAAATCGAATTCGTAATAGACTTAGCACCAGGAACGACACCGATTTCGATAGCTCCATATCGTATGGTGCCAGAAAAAAAATGAAAGAATTGATGATACAATTACAGGAGTTATTGGATAAGGGTTATATTCGATCGAGTATGTCTCCTTGGGGAGCACTAGTGTTATTCGTTAAGAAAAAGAAAGAATCGATGAGGCTTTGTATCGATTATCGAGAATTGAATAGAGTAACGATCAAGAACCAATATCCGCTACCGAGGATAGGCGACCTGTTTGATCAACTGAAGGGAGCAAAGTGTTTCTCAAAAATTGACCTACGAATAGGATATCATCAACTGAAAGTGAGGGATGAGGACATACCAAGGACTGCGTTCCGAACCCGTTATGGACATTACGAGTTTTTGGTAATGTCAATTTGGTTTGACTAATGCTCCGGCAACATTTATGGACTTGATGAATCGAGTTTTCAAGCAATACTTGGATAAATTTGTGGTAGTTTTCATCGATGACATTTTGATCTACTCGAAGACAGAGGAAGAACATGCCGAACATCTGAAGATTGTTTTGGAGGCACTAAGGAAAGATAAGATGTATGCGAAGTTTTTAAAGTGTGAATTTTGGATGAAGAAGGTTCAATTCTTAGGCCATGTGGTGGATAAGAATGGAATCTCAGTGGACCCCGCTAAAGGTTGATGCAGTAAGTAATTGGAAACAACCGAGGACATCGACAGAGGTGAGAAGCTTTTTAGGGTTAGCTGGGTACTATCGAAGATTCATCCAGGATTTTTCTAAGATAGCCACCCCATTAACTAATCTGACGAGGAAGACGATGAAGTTTGTATGGACCGACAAATATGAAGAGAGTTTCCAAGAGTTGAAAAAGAGATTAAGCGAAGCACCTGTGTTATCATTACTAGATGATGCAGGAAATTTTGTGGTGTATAGTTATACATCGCACAAGGGACTTGGTTGTGTGCTAATGCAACACGACAAGGTCATTGCGTATGCATCACAACAATTAAAGGAATACAAAAAATGATACCCTACTCATGACTTAGAGTTAGCGGCAGTAGTTTTTGCGTTAAAAATATGGATGCATTATCTATACGGGGAGAAATGTGAGGTATACACGGACCACAAAAGTCTGAAATATATCTTCGCACAGAAGGAGTTGAACATGCGGCAGAGAAGGTGGTTAGAATTAATCAAAGACTACGACTTCAATATTCTTTATCATCCGGGAAAGGCAAATGTGGTTGCCGACACTCTGAGCAGGAAAGGAAGGGAAAAATTATTTCATTTGACGACTCAAAAAGAGTTGATAAGAGAGATAGAGAAATTGGAGATAGCAGTGAAAGGACCAGAAAAGTCTGAAGAGAAATTATTTGTAATGGAAGCTTGTCCGACATTGTTGGATAGAGTAAAGGAAGCACAGGAGAAAGATGAAGAATACGAGAAGATCAAGAAAAACATCACAGAAAATGAGGAAGAAAAATTTTGAATGGATAAAGACTGATATTTTGAGATTTGAAGAAAGAGTATGGGTACCAGCGGTAACCCAATTGAGGGAAGAGATTTTGCACGAGGCACACAATACGACATATTTCGTTCATTCAGGAGGCACGAAGATGTACTGAGATTTGAAGCAACATTTTTGGTGGCCCAATTTGAAACGGGAAGTCGCAGAGTGCGTTAGTAGATGTTTGACTTGCCAACGTGTTAAAGCAGAACATCAGCGGCCGAGTGGTTTACTTCAACCGTTAGAAATACCAGAGTGGAAATGGGAGCATATTACGATGGACTTCAGTGGTAGGACTTCCAGTCACGCAGAAAGGTTATGATGCCATTTGGGTTATCGTGGATCGACTTAAAAAGACCGCACATTTTCTACCAATCAATATTCGTTACAGTTTGAATCAGTTAGCAAGTCTGTACGTAAAGGAGATTGTGTCACGACATGGAGTACCGGTGTCAATTGTCTCTGATCGAGATCCGCGCTTCATGTACAAATTTTGGAAGAGTTTGCAAGAAAGAAAGGGAACATAGTTGAGGTTGAGTACGGCTTATCATCCTCAGACAGACGAACAAAGTGAGCGAATGATACAAACACTTGAGGACATGCTTAGGACTTGCGTGATGGACTTCAAGGGGGATTGGGACGACCACTTACCCTTAGTTGAATTTATGTATAACAATAGTTACCATGCGAGTATTGGCATGCCACCGTACGAAGCTCTTTACGGGAGAAAGTGCAGAATGCCATTATGTTGGGACAAAGTCGGAGAGCGACGAATACTTGGACCAGAGCTAGTACAAAAAATCGTAGACGTGGTGACAGTGATATAAGCCAGACTTGTAGCAGCTCAAGACTACCAGAAAAAGTACGCAAATTTTCATCGGCAGGACCGAGACTTCAAAGTTGGTAGTTTTGTTTTCTTGAAAGTATCTCCATGGAAGAGAAAGATCCATTTCGGAATGAAAGGAAAGTTGAGTCCAAGATTCATAGGACCGTTCGAGATACTGAAGCGAGTGGGCGAAGTGGCATATAAAGTTGCGTTACCACCCGAGTTGGAGCACATCCACAACGTGTTCCACATTTCCATTTTGCGACCGTACAAGGCCGACTACAAGCACATGATTTCTAATGAGCCCTTTAAGTGGAGAAGAACTTGGCATATGAAGAAATTCTTCTCCAGATATTAGCTAAGAAAAAGCAAACTTTGAGGAATAAAATTATATCTTCTTTAAAGTACTTTGGCGAAACCAGGATGTCGTGGAGGCAACATGGGAGTTAGAAGATAGGATGATGAGGGACTATCCCTATTTATTTGTGTAACCTTGTAGCAATTCTGGGACTGAAATTTTTAGAAGGGGGGGGAGTATGTAATACCCGAGAATTTCCTAATATTATTAAATAAATATATTAATGGAAATGAGAATTTATTTAATATAAATGATTTTGTGTTATAGGAAATATTAACTCAATTCTATTAAATTGAATATTTATAATAATTGAGAAATTATGGAGTTGCGATAAACTCGTGAAAGCCTTGTGTGGCACAGTGATGAGGATTATTAATGAGATATATTAATTGACGAAGAATTTATTAAGTGAACAATTATATAATTGTTAATTATTATCGTAGAATATTAATTAATTGTTATAGAATATTGATGAGAATTAATTGATGATGTGGGATTATTATTATTGCAAATAATATGATAATAATAAGCAACGTGTTCATAAATATAATAAGATTTACATTTATTCATGTGATATTTAATAATGTTAGTGTTAATCTATTATTGTGAATATTAATAATTGTAATGATTAATGAGAAATTAATTAATTAATTATTATTATTAATTAATTGATGAGATAAGTAAGTTATTTACTTCTATGTGCGAGCATGCAGATTAAAAAGTATAAAGTATAGTAACTAACTATATATTATAATGTGACTATGTTATATAAACTACATAGTAAGGTTATTAAATTATATGAGTTACATGAATTGCCTATATGACAAAGTGAATATACATTAAAGGGAGACATCATGAATATATGGTAGGTAATTTAATAACTAAGGGATACAGTGTAATGAGATGACATCCGATTAAATTATATCCGGGGAGATAAAATGTACATGGATTATATGTGTGTGAACTACAGTTACCATTATATGAATTACATGGTAGTATTATTGGAATTATATTGTACCTTTAATTGTAATCTAAATATATAATATGTGTGTATATATATATGATAGCTTAAGTATACTTGTATGCTTAAATATATATATACAACATGTTTATAACAATGTAAGTGTTTGTGTTATTAAAATACTGAGATTGCCTTGCTTGTCCCTAATTGCTAGTCTCATTCTCTCGTCACGTGCTTGACAAAAGGCTAAGGCCTATCCCCCCATTCTTCTCCCAAGCTCAAGCTAGCACATAATGAACTAGGATGTGGGAATCATGATTGATTCTAACAACCATCTACCAACTCTCTATTAGCCAACATACAAGCCTTCAATTCATTAGTTTGATTCATAGAGAGATAGCATTGTCTGGAAAATTAAAATTCTATAAATTGAGCTCTCCTTCTCCATTTTCATTTGCTGAGAATTGCTTAACTTGAGAGAATATATACTTTAGTAATATCATTCTAGCAGTGGGAGACTTCAGTAGCAACAAGTTAATAGCAAAGGTATAATCACATTATCGTGTTCTTCATTTTTGTTTCTCTATAATTTCAAGATTTCTTGATTTTGCCATATTAGAGTGTGATTGGATTATAGAATGCTTGGTCAAGTGTTATATAGACATATAATATGTTGGTATAGCAATGTAGTTATGTAGAATCGAAATTGTGAAGTAATTTTGTGATTTAGGCTTGATATCTGCCAAGGCTGGAGCTCTCTAGACTGGAATAGGAGCCACGCGGCCGCGCGTCTCCCTGGTACAATTTGGGCGCTGCCGCGCGCCACTGCTGAATTTGTTAATGATTTCTATTATATCTTCTAATATATGGAGCATGTTGTACTATTAGGATATTCATATAACTCACAATAAGATATAGAATAAGGGTACTAGGTTATAGTAATCCATGCTAGTCGTTTTATTTGAATATTTCGAAGAAAACTGAAAGTTATGAAAAGAGGAACTTTGATATGTTAGCCTTATATTGACATTCTGACTTTTGAGACATATTTGTATGACATAGAAACACATGATATGAATGTTAACTTAGCGTATCTAAGCTTCATAATATAACTTGAGCATGTGAACCGCAATAGTGAACCTTTCCAACGAAAACACAAGCGTTGAACATGGACTCTAACATGTTATATTAGGATTCTAGGTTCTGATTTTCGAGCATGTTATATGGCCTTGAAATGCATGTCAAACATGTTAACATATGAATCTAGATAGCATGAGCATGTTAGGCCTTATTAGTGAGCTTTACTAATGAGAATACAAATTTTAAACGTGCACCTTGACATGTTAACTTGAAGTTTAAATTATGAAGTTTATGAACGTGTTGGATAATACTATTGACTTCATTATCGTCATGCATGTATACATACCATACTAGATGTCATGATTAAAATTTAGCGTAAACGACGTATGTTTTCAACTAATAACTGTAATAGTTACATGTATGAAATGTGAATACTCATAAGTATGCCTAATGCAAAGTATATGAATACCTTATATGTTTAAAGAGCGAGCATGATAGGCCTTGTCAATTCCATGACCTTGAATGGCTTTAAATTATTGAAAGTGTTGACTTAGAATCTATTGCATGTATGATTGGAATGTAGGAAAGGTTGTATACACATAAAAGTATCATTTAACATGTATTTAAGCTATATGATATCCTATGTTGTTACTTGAATCCTATTTGACGGTTAACTCACAATAATGCTATAAAGTGCTAGAAAGGTTATGTTTGCGAATTGTTGTGACCTTATGTGATATAAGAAGGTGTTTAAACTCAAAAGGAAGAACGTTAGGATAAATGTTATATTAATATGATACTATATAACAGTGTAGCTAGGTTAAAACTTAACTTATGTGTTGATCGTATATTCAAAGATAAGATGTGACGCTAGATTATATGACTAATGAATATCATATATATACGTAAGTATATTACGTTAGGGATTCGAAAGTGTTGATTTACTTTTCGTGGATAAACTACGCTAAAGGCAAGTTCTCTAACTTACACTCTTTTAAAGTGCAAGTTTCCTTACTTACACTCATTTATAAGTGCAAGTATCTTAGTCCTTCGTGTTTTACTTTATTCAAGGAACGTTGTAAGCAAGTTCCTAACTCTACTCTTTATTAAACATTCAATTGGCTTATGCTATTATTGTCGTACAAGTAAACTCTTGAGATTTAAATTCAGATATTATGAATCATATACTTCATGAATAAGATAAAAGTCGAACTATATTCTTTGGACTTTAAATCTTGAAATTTAACTTATAGTTGTTGTGATCTATGCCATTTGATTCGGCTAGACTTATATTATTGAAAGGCGACCCAAACCAATTGATTGGTGCGGGATCTTGTATTTGACTGAGAAGAACAAAATATAACTGTCGGAGAACCGACGCGCGCACATTAGTATGATTAAGTGTTATGCATAACGTAGGGTACTTTATGCCGATCACCTGTTGTACTTGTTTTTGTTGGATTTTTAGTTTATTACTTGTTAATTCATGTGGAAGTTCATAGTCCTTAGTGATTGCTTAGTATTCAGCTATCTTGAAATCTTGAATTGATTTATTATTGAATCACATTGATATTATTCTGTCCTTAGCGATTGTTATTGAGAACTGTTGATATTCTTGTTATCCTTGAACTATCAAACCTTGCTATACCTTTTTGAGAATTGAGAATTATATTACTCACCTTTATTGTATACTACTTACTGGGCAATTTGTGCTCATTCTTGCTTTCCCTAAAAACATTTCAGTTAAGGCAGAACAGTGCGGACCCTCGAGTACCGACAAGGGTAAGGGAAAGGCTACTGAGTAGCTTTGTTTATGTAGGACTTTATGATTGTAATAAAGAACTTATGTTATTATGTACTAGTTAAGGTTATTATTGCTTAAGATATGTCTAAGCTATGTAATCACTGTTTAAGTTACGAGACCTTGGGACGTGAATAAATTATATTATTTAAATATAATCTATTCGGTATTTGTTGTGTATTATTCCGTTATGCGATGCGACATTTAGTCGTATTATTATTGTGATGTATTACCATGAGCACGTGACGAACCGAATTCGATCGACCCCGTGACTAGTCCTAGAATTTCGGGGCGTCACAGAGGCGGCCAATGAGAGAGATGACGACCTAAAGGATGAGGTTAGATGCAAGAAGAGGAAGATGAACAAGATGGGGTATGTGTTCTGTTCAGCTTTTGAGAGGGTGATTGATGGTGTATACCACTACCCAGCGGAGCAGGGACAGACCCTACATACTTTGAGCCGAGAGTTGATGGCGTACATAGTGTAAATTGAATACAAGAGCGTTGTGGAGCGTAGAATGATGGGATGAGACCCTTAGTCAGTCTAGCTGTAGCTTAGTAGTATTTACATTATGTGTTATATATATTGTGTTGTAAGTCCCAACTTTTTGTGTAAAGTGTGGGATAGTGATGTAAACCCTGAGTAAGCTTTTGATAGAGGGGTAGTATGGTAGTATGTTAGTATTCCCCATCTTTTGTGATATTAGGGGATATGTGATAACATTTATAGAAATATGCTAGGATAATCATGTAATGAAACGATTTGGCATATGAATATAAATGAGCTTATTTCATAAATGTGTTATAAATTTTATTCTTTTTGGTACTAAAGAAATTCTTAAGTAATATAAATAAGCAATAATAAAATGAAAATTTGTGATGCAGATCATGGCACCAAGACGTAGATTGACTGCACCTAAGGAATTAGTGAACAATGAGAAGGAACAAGTAGAACCGATCCAGAAGCTAGTAGATCTGTTAGGAGAGGCCCATAGGGAAAGAACAACTAACCTGTTCGTCCCTAACCCTCAAGCTGTCCTAGTGACAAACTTTAAGGACTTTAGAAGAGTAGGAACCCCAGAGTTCGAGGGCTACTACTGACCCGATAATCGCGCAAACCTGGATAAAAGAGATCGAGAAAGCTTTCACTATAGCTCGTGTGGGTGAAGACCAGAAGACGGTATTTGCTACGTACATGATGAGATGCGAAGCGAACTATTGGTGGGAGGCTAATCAGCAAAGATCTGGAGAAGGGACGATAACATGGGATAGGTTTAAGACGCTGGTTTTTGATAACTACTTCCCGAAAAGCATGAAGAATAGGATGGAGGTGGAATTTTTGGAACTTAAGCAAGGTGATATAACGGTGGCGTAGTATGCAGCTAAGTTTAATGAAATAGCGTGATTTACAGAACACCAAGTTGGAGATGAAGAAAGAAAGGCGAGACGATTCGAACAAGGGCTGTAGCCTTGGCTGTTCAACAAGGTATCAGTGCTTCAAATTGATTCCTTTGCGACATTGCTAGAGAAGGCAATCATTGAGGAAGGGC
>JAINUT010002051.1:0-102807 GCA_020205555.1 Panax stipuleanatus
GAAGGCTTATGAGATCTACGCATCATTTTGGACGCGATAGTGATGTGATTGCTCCTTTGATGCTATTTTCAACTAGAACGAAGTAATAGAACTCATAATCCATATATTTGTGACAATTGAGAGAACTAATGAAACATTAAGAAGGTCTCCTAAATAAAGACTTGTGAATGTACGGATCGTTTTGAAGGCACTAGTGACAGGATTCTCCTTTTGATGCTAAGCAAACAGAACGATTCATAGGACTCATATCACCTCTTTCTTTGACAATTTGAGGACCCAATGAAATAATAGAAAGTCTCGCAAGACTGTGTGAGATGTACGCATCGTTTTAATGCGTTAGTCATGGGATTGCTCCTTTTATGCTAATCAAATTAGAACGAAGTAATAAGACTCCTAATTCTTTCACATTTTAAGAACAAATGAAACAATAAGAGGTCTCCTTAAATGAAGACATGGTAAGATGTACACATCGTTTTTATGCGATAATCCAGGGATTGCCCTTTTGATGCTAATCAACTAGAACGAAGTTATAGGACTCCTACTCACTTCTTTCTTTGACTATTTTAGTCGACCAATAAAACAATAGAAGGTCTCCCACAATGAATACTTTTATGAGATTACGCTTGATTTTGAACCTCGATAGTCAGGGTTTCTCCTTTTGACGCTAATCAAACTAGAACGAAGTAAGCAACCTTACACCTCTTCGTTGTAATTTTAAAAAAACCAATGAAACAATATGACGGTCTCCCTAAATGAACTTGTGTGAGATCTACGCATCGTTTTGGACGCGATAGTATGAGATTGCTCCTTTTGATGCTATATTCAAATAAACGAAGTAATAGAACATATAATCACCTATATTTTGATAATTTGAGAGAACTAATGACAACATAAGAAGGTCTCCTAAATGAAAACTTGTGTGAGATGTACGCTCGTTTCCTAGTGACAGGATTGGTCCTTTTGATGCTAATCAAACTAGAACGAATCATAGGACATAACACCTCTTTCTTTGACAATTTGAGAGACCAATGAACAATAAGAAGGTCTCCTAATCAAGACTTCTGTGAGATGTACGCGTCGTTTAACGCGATAGTCATGGATTTCTTCTTTAGATGCTAATCAAATTAGAACGAAGTAAAAAAGTCCTAATCACCTCCTTCTTTCACAATTTTAGAGAACCAATGAAACAATAAGAAGGTATCCTTAATGAAGAAATGTGTGAGATGTACGCATCGTTTTTAATGCGCTAGTAATGTATTACTCCTTTTGATGCTAATCAAACTAGACGAAGTTATAGGACTCCGAATCACCTCTTTCTTCGACAATTTTAGAGCACCAATGAAACAATAGAAAGGTCTCCCTAAATGAAGCCTTGTGTGAGATGTACACATGGTTTTGAACGCGGATAGTCTGGGTTTGTCGTTTTGACACTAATCAACTTGATCGATGTAATAACTCTTATCACCTCTTTCTTTGTAAATTTGAAAACAACCAATGAAACAATATAAGGTCTCCCTAAATAAAGACTTTGTGAGATATACGCATCGTTTGGACGCGATAGTGATTTGATTGCTCCTTTGATGCTAATTTCAACTAGAACGAAGTATAGAACTCAATATCAACTATATTTTTATAATTTGAGAGAACTAATGAAACATTAAGAAGATCTTCCTAAAATGACGACTTGTGTGAGATGTACGGATCGTTTTGAAGGCACTAGTGATATGATTGCTCCTTTTGATGCTAATCAAACTAGAACGAATTCATAGGACTCATAATCACCTCTTTCTTTGACCATTGAGAGACCCAATGAATAATTAAAAGGTCTCCCTAAATCAAGACTTGTGTGAGATGTACGCATCGTTTTTAACGCGATAGTCTAGGATTGCTCTTTTGAATACTAATCAAATTAGAACGAAGTAATAAGACTCCTAATTACCTTCTTCTTTCACAATATTAGAGAACCAATTAAACAATAAGAAGGTCTCTTAAATGAAGACATGTGTGAGATGTACGCATCGTTTTTAACGCGATAGTCATGGGATTGCTCCTTTTGATGTTAATCAAACTAGAACGAAGTTATAGGACTCCTAATCACTTCTTTCTTTGACGATTTTAGTGCACCAATTAAACAATAAGAACGTCTCCCAAAATGAATACTTTTGTGAGATGTACGCTTGATTTTGAACCCGATAGTCATGGGTTTCTCCTTTTGACGCTAATCAAACTAGAATGAAGTAATACAACTCTTATCACCTCTTTCTTTGTAAATTTAAAAAAACCAATGAAACAATATGAAGGTCTCCTAAATGAAGGCTTATGTGAGATCTACGCATCGTTTGGACGCGATAGTGATGTGATTGCTCATTTTGATGCTATTTTCAACTAGACGAAGTAATAGAACTCATAATCACATATATTTTGACAATTTGAGAGAACTAATGAAACATTAAGAAGGTCTCCCTAAATGAAGACTTGTGTGAGATGTACGGATCGTTTGAAGGCACTAGTGACAGGATTGCTCCTTTTGATGCTAAGCAAACTAGAACGAATTCATAGGACTCATAATCACCTCTTCTTTGACAAGTTGAGAGACCAATGAAATAATAAGAAAGTCTCGCAAGACTTGTGTGAGATGTACGCATCGTTTTTAATGCTTAGTCATGGGATTGCTCCTTTTGATGCTAATCAAATTAGAACGAAGTAATAAGACTCCTAATTCTTTCACAATTTTAGAGAACAAATGAAACAATAAGAAGGTCTCCTTAAATGAAGACATGTGTAAGATGTACGCATCGTTTTAATGCGATAATCATGGGATTGCTTCCTTTTGATGCTAATCAAACTAGAACGAAGTTATAGGACTCCTAATCACTTCTTTCTTGACATTTTAGTCGACCAATAAAACAATAAGAAGGTCTCCCAAATGAATACTTTTATGAGATGTACGCTTGATTTTGAACCCGATAGTCATGGGTTTCTCCTTTTGACGCTAATCAAACTAGAACGAAGTAATACAACTCTTAATCAACCTCTTTCTTTGTAAAGTTGAAAAAACCAATGAAACAATATGACGGTCTCCCTAAATGAAGACTTGTGTGAGATCTACGCATCGTTTGGACGCGATAGTGATGAGATTGCTCCTTTTGATGCTATATTCAAATAGAACGAAGTAATAGAACATATAATCACCTATATTTTGATAATTTGAGAGAACTATGAAACATTAAGAAGGTCTCCCTAAATGAAGACTTGTGTGAGATGTACGGCTCGTTCACTAGTGACAGGATTGTCCTTTTGATGCTAATCAAAACTAGAACGAATTCATAGGACTCATAATCACCTCTTTCTTTGACAATTTGAGAGAACCAATGAAACAATAAGAAGGTCTCCCTAAAATCAAGACTTCTGTGAGATGTACGCGTCGTTTTAAACGCGATAGTCATGGGATTGCTTCTTTAGATGCTAATCAAATTAGAACGAAGTAATAAAAGTCCTAATCAACCTCCTTCTTTCACAAAAATGTTAGAGAACCAATGAAACAATAAGAAAGGTATCCTTAAATGAAGAACATGTGTGAGATGTACGCATCGTTTTAATGCGATAGTAATGGGATTTACTCCTTTTGATGCTAAATTCAAACTAGAACGAAGTTATAGGACTCCGAATCACCTCTTTCTTGACAATTTTAGAGCAGCCAATGAAACAATAAGAAGGTCTCCCTAAATGAAGCCTTGTGTGAGATGTACACATGGTTTTGAACGCGATAGTCATGGGTTTGTCGTTTTGACACTAATCAAACTGATCGATGTAATACAACTCTTAATCACCTCTTTCTTTGTAAATGTGAAACAACCAATGAAACAATATTAAGTTCTCCCTAACATAAAGTACTTGTGGGGAGATATACGCATCGTTTGTGGACGCGAATAGTGATTGGATTGCTCCTTTGATGCTAATTTCAACTAGAACGAAGTAATAGAACTCAAAATCAACTATATTTTATAATTTGAGAGAACTAATGAACATTAAGAAGGTCTTCCTAAATGACGACTTGTGTGAGATGTACGGATCGTTTTGAAGGCACTAGTGATATGATTGCTCCTTTTGATGCTAATCAAACTAGAACGAATTCATAGGACTCATAATCACCTCTTTCTTTGACCATTTGAGAGACCCAATGAAATAATAAAAGGTCTCCCTAAATCAAGACTTGTGTGAGATGTACGCATCGTTTTTAACGCGATAGTCATAGGATTGCTCTTTTGATACTAATCAAATTAGAACGAAGTAATAAGACTCCTAATTACCTTCTTCTTTCACAATATTAGAGAACCAATTAAACAATAAGAAGGTCTCTTAAATGAAGACATGTGTGAGATGTACGCATCGTTTTTAACGCGATAGTCATGGGATTGCTCCTTTTGATGTTAATCAAACTAGAACGAAGTTATAGGACTCCTATCACTTCTTTCTTTGACGATTTTAGTGCACCAATTAAACAATAAGAACGTCTCCCAAAATGAATACTTTTGTGAGATGTACGCTTGATTTTGAACCCGATAGTCATGGGTTTCTCCTTTTGACGCTAATCAAACTAGAATGAAGTAATACAACTCTTAATCACCTCTTTCTTTGTAAATTTTAAAAAAACCAATGAACAATATGAAGGTCTCCCTAAATGAAGGCTTATGTGAGATCTACGCATCGTTTTGGACGCGATAGTGATGTGATTGCTCCTTTTGATGCTATTTTCAACTAGAACGAAGTAATAGAACTCATAATCACATATATTTTGACAATTTGAGAGAACTAATGAAACATTAAGAAGGTCTCCCTAAATGAAGACTTGTGTGAGATGTACGGATCGTTTTGAAGGCACTAGTGACAGGATTGCTCCTTTTGATGCTAAGCAAACTAGAACGAATTCATAGGACTCATAATCACCTCTTTCTTTGACAATTTGAGAGACCCAATGAAATAATAAGAAAGTCTCGCAAGACTTGTGTGAGATGTACGCATCGTTTTTAATGCGTTAGTCATGGGATTGCTCCTTTGATGCTAATCAAATTAGAACGAAGTAATAAGACTCCTAATTCTTTCACAATTTTAGAGAACAAATGAAACAATAAGAAGGTCTCCTTAAATGAAGACATGTGTAAGATGTACGCATCGTTTTTAATGCGATAATCATGGGATTGCTCCTTTTGATGCTAATCAAACTAGAACGAAGTTATAGGACTCCTAATCACTTCTTTCTTTGACAATTTTAGTCGACCAATAAAACAATAAGAAGGTCTCCCAAAATGAATACTTTTATGAGATGTACGCTTGATTTTGAACCCGATAGTCATGGGTTTCTCCTTTTGACGCTAATCAAACTAGAACGAAGTAATACAACTCTTAATCACCTCTTTCTTTGTAAATTTGAAAAAACCAATGAAACAATATGACGGTCTCCCTAAATGAAGACTTGTGTGAGATCTACGCATCGTTTTGGACGCGATAGTGATGAGATTGCTCCTTTTGATGCTATATTCAAATAGAACGAAGTAATAGAACATATAATCACCTATATTTTGATAATTTGAGAGAACTAATGAAACATTAAGAAGGTCTCCCTAAATGAAGACTTGTGTGAGATGTACGGCTCGTTTCACTAGTGACAGGATTGGTCCTTTTGATGCTAATCAAACTAGAACGAATTCATAGGACTCATAATCACCTCTTTCTTTGACAATTTGAGAGACCCAATGAAACAATAAGAAGGTCTCCCTAAATCAAGACTTCTGTGAGATGTACGCGTCGTTTTTAACGCGATAGTCATGGGATTGCTTCTTTAGATGCTAATCAAATTAGAACGAAGTAATAAAAGTCCTAATCACCTCCTTCTTTCACAATTTTAGAGAACCAATGAAACAATAAGAAGGTATCCTTAAATGAAGACATGTGTGAGATGTACGCATCGTTTTAATGCGATAGTCATGGGATTACTCCTTTTGATGCTAATCAAACTAGAACGAAGTTATAGGACTCCGAATCACCTCTTTCTTCGACAATTTTAGAGCACCAATGAAATAATAAGAAGGTCTCCCTAAATGAAGCCTTGTGTGAGATGTACACATGGTTTTGAACGCGATAGTCATGGGTTTGTCGTTTTGACACTAATCAAACTTGATCGATGTAATACAACTCTTAATCACCTCTTTCTTTGTAAATTTGAAACAACCAATGAAACAATATTAAGGTCTCCCTAAATAAATACTTTGTGAGATATACGCATCGTTTTGGACGCGATAGTGATTTGATTGCTCCTTTTGATGCTAATTTCAACTAGAACGAAGTAATAGAACTCAAAATCAACTATATTTTTATAATTTGAGAGAACTAATGAAACATTAAGAAGGTCTTCCTAAATGACGACTTGTGTGAGATGTACGGATCGTTTGAAGGCACTAGTGATATGATTGCTCCTTTTGATGCTAATCAAACTAGAACGAATTCATAGGACTCATAATCACCTCTTTCTTTGACCATTTGAGAGACCCAATGAAATAATTAAAAGGTCTCCCTAAATCAAGACTTGTGTGAGATGTACGCATCGTTTTTAACGCGATAGGATTGCTCTTTTGGATACTAATCAAATTAGAACGAAGTAATAAGACTCCTAATTACCTTCTTCTTTCACAATATTAGAGAACCAATTAAACAATAAGAAGGTCTCTTAAATGAAGACATGTGTGAGATGTACGCATCGTTTTTAACGCGATAGTCATGGGATTGCTCCTTTTGATGTTAATCAACTAGAACGAAGTTATAGGACTCCTAATCACTTCTTTCTTTGACGATTTTAGTGCACCAATTAAACAATAAGAACGTCTCCCAAAATGAATACTTTTGTGAGATGTACGCTTGATTTTGAACCCGATAGTCATGGGTTTCTCCTTTTGACGCTAATCAAACTAGAATGAAGTAATACAACTCTTAATCACCTCTTTCTTTGTAAATTTAAAAAAACCAATGAAACAATATGAAGGTCTCCCTAAATGAAGGCTTATGTGAGATCTACGCATCGTTTTGGACGCGATAGTGATGTGATTGCTCCTTTTGATGCTATTTTCAACTAGAACGAAGTAATAGAACTCATAATCACATATTTTTTGACAATTTGAGAGAACTAATGAAACATTAAGAAGGTCTCCCTAAATGAAGACTTGTGTGAGATGTACGGATCGTTTTGAAGGCACTAGTGACAGGATTGCTCCTTTTGATGCTAAGCAAACTAGAACGAATTCATAGGACTCATAATCACCTCTTTCTTTGACAATTTGAGAGACCCAATGAAATAATAAGAAAGTCTCGCAAGACTTGTGTGAGATGTACGCATCGTTTTTAATGCGTTAGTCATGGGATTGCTCCTTTTGATGCTAATCAAATTAGAACGAAGTAATAAGACTCCTAATTCTTTCACAATTTTAGAGAACAAATGAAACAATAAGAAGGTCTCCTTAAATGAAGACATGTGTAAGATGTACGCATCGTTTTTAATGCGATAATCATGGGATTGCTCCTTTTGATGCTAATCAAACTAGAACGAAGTTATAGGACTCCTAATCACTTCTTTCTTTGACAATTTTAGTCGACCAATAAAACAATAAGAAGGTCTCCCAAAATGAATACTTTTATGAGATGTACGCTTGATTTTGAACCCGATAGTCATGGGTTTCTCCTTTTGACGCTAATCAAACTAGAACGAAGTAATACAACTCTTAATCACCTCTTTCTTTGTAAATTTGAAAAAAACCAATGAAACAATATGACGGTCTCCCTAAATGAAGACTTGTGTGAGATCTACGCATCGTTTTGGACGCGATAGTGATGAGATTGCTCCTTTTGATGCTATATTCAAATAGAACGAAGTAATAGAACATATAATCACCTATATTTTGATAATTTGAGAGAACAAATGAAACATTAAGAAGGTCTCCCTAAATGAAGACTTGTGTGAGATGTACGGCTCGTTTCACTAGTGACAGGATTGGTCCTTTTGATGCTAATCAAACTAGAACGAATTCATAGGACTCATAATCACCTCTTTCTTTGACAATTTGAGAGACCCAATGAAACAATAAGAAGGTCTCCCTAAATCAAGACTTCTGTGAGATGTACGCGTCGTTTTTAACGCGATAGTCATGGGATTGCTTCTTTAGATGCTAATCAAATTAGAACGAAGTAATAAAAGTCCTAATCACCTCCTTCTTTCACAATTTTAGAGAACCAATGAAACAATAAGAAGGTATCCTTAAATGAAGACATGTGTGAGATGTACGCATCGTTTTAATGCGATAGTCATGGGATTACTCCTTTTGATGCTAATCAAACTAGAACGAAGTTATAGGACTCCGAATCACCTCTTTCTTTCGACAATTTTAGAGCACCAATGAAACAATAAGAAGGTCTCCCTAAATGAAGCCTTGTGTGAGATGTACACATGGTTTTGAACGCGATAGTCATGGGTTTGTCGTTTTGACACTAATCAAACTAGATCGATGTAATACAACTCTTAATCACCTCTTTCTTTGTAAATTTGAAACAACCAATGAAACAATATTAAGGTCTCCCTAAATAAATACTTTGTGAGATATACGCATCGTTTTGGACGCGATAGTGATTTGATTGCTCCTTTTGATGCTAATTTCAACTAGAACGAAGTAATAGAACTCATAATCAACTATATTTTTATAATTTGAGAGAACTAATGAAACATTAAGAAGATCTTCCTAAATGACGACTTGTGTGAGATGTACGGATCGTTTTGAAGGCACTAGTGATATGATTGCTCCTTTTGATGCTAATCAAACTAGAACGAATTCATAGGACTCATAATCACCTCTTTCTTTGACCATTTGAGAGACCCAATGAAATAATTAAAAGGTCTCCCTAAATCAAGACTTGTGTGAGATGTACGCATCGTTTTTAACGCGATATAGGATTGCTCTTTTGATACTAATCAAATTAGAACGAAGTAATAAGACTCCTAATTACCTTCTTCTTTCACAATATTAGAGAACCAATTAAACAATAAGAAGGTCTCTTAAATGAAGACATGTGTGAGATGTACGCATCGTTTTTAACGCGATAGTCATGGGATTGCTCCTTTTGATGTTAATCAAACTAGAACGAAGTTATAGGACTCCTAATCACTTCTTTCTTTGACGATTTTAGTGCACCAATTAAACAATAAGAACGTCTCCCAAAATGAATACTTTTGTGAGATGTACGCTTGATTTTGAACCCGATAGTCATGGGTTTCTCCTTTTGACGCTAATCAAACTAGAATGAAGTAATACAACTCTTAATCACCTCTTTCTTTGTAAATTTAAAAAACCAATGAAACAATATGAAGGTCTCCCTAAATGAAGGCTTATGTGAGATCTACGCATCGTTTTGGACGCGATAGTGATTGATTGCTGCTTTTGATGCTATTTTCAACTAGAACGAAGTAATAGAACTCATAATCACATATATTTTGACAATTTGAGAGAACTAATGAAACATTAAGAAGGTCTCCCTAAATGAAGACTTGTGTGAGATGTACGGATCGTTTTGAAGGCACTAGTGACAGGATTGCTCCTTTTGATGCTAAGCAAACTAGAACGAATTCATAGGACTCATAATCACCTCTTTCTTTGACAATTTGAGAGACCCAATGAAATAATAAGAAAGTCTCGCAAGACTTGTGTGAGATGTACGCATCGTTTTTAATGCGTTAGTCATGGGATTGCTCCTTTTGATGCTAATCAAATTAGAACGAAGTAATAAGACTCCTAATTCTTTCACAATTTTAGAGAACAAATGAAACAATAAGAAGGTCTCCTTAAATGAAGACATGTGTAAGATGTACGCATCGTTTTTAATGCGATAATCATGGGATTGCTCCTTTTGATGCTAATCAAACTAGAACGAAGTTATAGGACTCCTAATCACTTCTTTCTTTGACTATTTTAGTCGACCAATAAAACAATAAGAAGGTCTCCCAAAATGAATACTTTTATGAGATGTACGCTTGATTTTGAACCCGATAGTCATGGGTTTCTCCTTTTGACGCTAATCAAACTAGAACGAAGTAATACAACTCTTAATCACCTCTTTCTTTGTAAATTTGAAAAAACCAATGAAACAATATGAAGGTCTCCCTAAATGAAGACTTGTGTGAGATCTACGCATCGTTTTGGACGCGATAGTGATGTGATTGCTCCTTTTGATGCTATATTCAACTAGAACGAAGTAATAGAACTCATAATCACCTATATTTTGATAATTTGAGAGAACTAATGAAACATTAAGAAGGATCTCCCTAAATGAAGACTTGTGTGAGATGTACGGATCGTTTAGCACTAGTGACAGGATTGCTCCTTTTGATGCTAATCAAACTAGAACGAATTCATAGGACTCATAATCACCTCTTTCTTTGACAATTTGAGAGACCCAATGAAACAATAAGAAGGTCTCCCTAAATCAAGACTTCTGTGAGATGTACGCATCGTTTTTAACGCGATAGTCATGGGATTGCTTCTTTAGATGCTAATCAAATTAGAACGAAGTAATAAAAGTCCTAATCAACTCCTTCTTTCACAATTTTAGAGAACCAATGAAACAATAAGAAGGTATCCTTAAATGAAGACATGTGTGAGATGTACGCATCGTTTTTAATGCGATAGTCATGGGATTACTCCTTTTGATGCTAATCAAACTAGAACGAAGTTATAGGACTCCGAATCACCTCTTTCTTCGACAATTTTAGAGCACCAATGAAATAATAAGAAAGGTCTCCCTAAATGAAGCCTTGTGTGAGATGTACACATGGTTTTGAACGCGATAGTCATGGGTTTGTCGTTTGACACTAATCAAACTTGATCGATGTAATACAACTCTTAATCACCTCTTTCTTTGTAAATTTGAAAAAACCAATGAAACAATATTAAGGTCTCCCTAAATAAATACTTTGTGAGATATACGCATCGTTTGGACGCGATAGTGATTGATTGCTCCTTTTGATGCTAATTTCAACTAGAACGAAGTAATAGAACTCAAATCAACTATATTTTTATAATTTGAGAGAACTAATGAAACATTAAGAAGGTCTTCCTAAATGACGACTTGTGTGAGATGTACGGATCGTTTTGAAGGCACTAGTGATATGATTGCTCCTTTTGATGCTAATCAAACTAGAACGAATTCATAGGACTCATAATCACCTCTTTCTTTGACCATTTGAGAGACCCAATGAAATAATTAAAAGGTCTCCCTAAATCAAGACTTGTGTGAGATGTACGCATCGTTTTTAACGCGATAGGATTGCTCTTTTGGATACTAATCAAATTAGAACGAAGTAATAAGACTCCTAATTACCTTCTTCTTTCACAATATTAGAGAACCAATTAAACAATAAGAAGGTCTCTTAAATGAAGACATGTGTGAGATGTACGCATCGTTTTTAACGCGATAGTCATGGGATTGCTCCTTTTCATGTTAATCAAACTAGAACGAAGTTATAGTACTCCTAATCACTTCTTTCTTTGACGATTTTAGTGCACCAATTAAACAATAAGAACGTCTCCCAAAATGAATACTTTTGTGAGATGTACGCTTGATTTTGTAACCCGATAGTCATGGGTTTCTCCTTTTGACGCTAATCAAACTAGAATGAAGTAATACAACTCTTAATCACCTCTTTCTTTGTAAATTTAAAAAAACCAATGAACAATATGAAGGTCTCCCTAAATGAAGGCTTATGTGAGATCTACGCATCGTTTTGGACGCGATAGTGATGTGATTGCTCCTTTTGATGCTATTTTCAACTAGAACGAAGTAATAGAACTCATAATCACATATATTTGACAATTTGAGAGAACTAATGAAACATTAAGAAGGTCTTCCTAAATGACGACTTGTGCGAGATGTACGGATCGTTTTGAAGGCACTAGTGACAGGATTGCTCCTTTTGATGCTAAGCAAACTAGAACGAATTCATAGGACTCATAATCACCTCTTTTTTTGACCCTTTGAGAGACCCAATGAAATAATTAAAAGGTCTCCCTAAATCAAGACTTGTGTGAGATGTACGCATCGTTTTTTAACGCGATAGTCATAGGATTGCTCTTTTGGATACTAATCAAATTAGAACGAAGTAATAAGACTCCTAATTACCTTCTTCTTTCACAATATTAGAGAACCAATTAAACAATAAGAAGGTCTCTTAAATGAAGACATGTGTGAGATGTACGCATCGTTTTTAACGCGATAGTCATGGGATTGCTCCTTTTGATGTTAATCAAACTAGAACGAAGTTATAGGACTCCTAATCACTTCTTTCTTTGACGATTTTAGTGCACCAATTAAACAATAAGAACGTCTCCCAAAATGAATACTTTTGTGAGATGTACGCTTGATTTTGAACCCGATAGTCATGGGTTTCTCCTTTTGACGCTAATCAAACTAGAATGAAGTAATACAACTCTTAATCACCTCTTTCTTTGTAAATTTTAAAAAACCAATGAAACAATATGAAGGTCTCCCTAAATGAAGGCTTATGTGAGATCTACGCATCGTTTTGGACGCGATAGTGATGTGATTGCTCCTTTTGATGCTATTTTCAACTAGAACGAAGTAATAGAACTCATAATCACATATATTTTGACAATTTGAGAGAACTAATGAAACATTAAGAAGGTCTCCCTAAATGAAGACTTGTGTGAGATGTACGGATCGTTTTGAAGGCACTAGTGACAGGATTGCTCCTTTTGATGCTAAGCAAACTAGAACGAATTCATAGGACTCATAATCACCTCTTTCTTTGACAATTTGAGAGACCCAATGAAATAATAAGAAAGTCTCGCAAGACTTGTGTGAGATGTACGCATCGTTTTTAATGCGTTAGTCATGGGATTGCTCCTTTTGATGCTAATCAAATTAGAACGAAGTAATAAGACTCCTAATTCTTTCACAATTTTAGAGAACAAATGAAACAATAAGAAGGTCTCCTTAAATGAAGACATGTGTAAGATGTACGCATCGTTTTTAATGCGATAATCATGGGATTGCTCCTTTTGATGCTAATCAAACTAGAACGAAGTTATAGGACTCCTAATCACTTCTTTCTTTGACAATTTTAGTCGACCAATAAAACAATAAGAAGGTCTCCCAAAATGAATACTTTTATGAGATGTACGCTTGATTTTGAACCCGATAGTCATGGGTTTCTCCTTTTGACGCTAATCAAACTAGAACGAAGTAATACAACTCTTAATCACCTCTTTCTTTGTAAATTTGAAAAAACCAATGAAACAATATGACGGTCTCCCTAAATGAAGACTTGTGTGAGATCTACGCATCGTTTTGGACGCGATAGTGATGAGATTGCTCCTTTTGATGCTATATTCAAATAGAACGAAGTAATAGAACATATAATCACCTATATTTTGATAATTTGAGAGAACTAATGAAACATTAAGAAGGTCTCCCTAAATGAAGACTTGTGTGAGATGTACGGCTCGTTTCACTAGTGACAGGATTGGTCCTTTTGATGCTAATCAAACTAGAACGAATTCATAGGACTCATAATCACCTCTTTCTTTGACAATTTGAGAGACCCAATGAAACAATAAGAAGGTCTCCCTAAATCAAGACTTCTGTGAGATGTACGCGTCGTTTTTAACGCGATAGTCATGGGATTGCTTCTTTAGATGCTAATCAAATTAGAACGAAGTAATAAAAGTCCTAATCACCTCCTTCTTTCACAATTTTAGAGAACCAATGAAACAATAAGAAGGTATCCTTAAATGAAGACATGTGTGAGATGTACGCATCGTTTTTAATGCGATAGTCATGGGATTACTCCTTTTGATGCTAATCAAACTAGAACGAAGTTATAGGACTCCGAATCACCTCTTTCTTCGACAATTTTAGAGCACCAATGAAACTAATAAGAAGGTCTCCCTAAATGAAGCCTTGTGTGAGATGTACACATGGTTTTGAACGCGATAGTCATGGGTTTGTCGTTTTGACACTAATCAAACTAGATCGATGTAATACAACTCTTAATCACCTCTTTCTTTGTAAATTTGAAACAACCAATGAAACAATATTAAGGTCTCCCTAAATAAATACTTTGTGAGATATACGCATCGTTTTGGACGCGATAGTGATTTGATTGCTCCTTTTGATGCTAATTTCAACTAGAACGAAGTAATAGAACTCAAAATCAACTATATTTTTATAATTTGAGAGAACTAATGAAACATTAAGAAGATCTTCCTAAATGACGACTTGTGTGAGATGTACGGATCGTTTTGAAGGCACTAGTGACATGATTGCTCCTTTTGATGCTAATCAAACTAGAACGAATTCATAGGACTCATAATCACCTCTTTCTTTGACCATTTGAGAGACCCAATGAAATAATTAAAAGGTCTCCCTAAATCAAGACTTGTGTGAGATGTACGCATCGTTTTTAACTCGATAGGATTGCTCTTTTGGATACTAATCAAATTAGAACGAAGTAATAAGACTCCTAATTACCTTCTTCTTTCACAATATTAGAGAACCAATTAAACAATAAGAAGGTCTCTTAAATGAAGACATGTGTGAGATGTACGCATCGTTTTTAACGCGATAGTCATGGGATTGCTCCTTTTGATGTTAATCAAACTAGAACGAAGTTATAGGACTCCTAATCACTTCTTTCTTTGACGATTTTAGTGCACCAATTAAACAATAAGAACGTCTCCCAAAATGAATACTTTTGTGAGATGTACGCTTGATTTTGAACCCGATAGTCATGGGTTTCTCCTTTTGACGCTAATCAAACTAGAATGAAGTAATACAACTCTTAATCACCTCTTTCTTTGTAAATTTTAAAAAACCAATGAAACAATATGAAGGTCTCCCTAAATGAAGGCTTATGTGAGATCTACGCATCGTTTTGGACGCGATAGTGATGTGATTGCTCCTTTTGATGCTATTTTCAACTAGAACGAAGTAATAGAACTCATAATCACATATATTTTGACAATTTGAGAGAACTAATGAAACATTAAGAAGGTCTCCCTAAATGAAGACTTGTGTGAGATGTACGGATCGTTTTGAAGGCACTAGTGACAGGATTGCTCCTTTTGATGCTAAGCAAACTAGAACGAATTCATAGGACTCATAATCACCTCTTTCTTTGACAATTTGAGAGACCCAATGAAATAATAAGAAAGTCTCGCAAGACTTGTGTGAGATGTACGCATCGTTTTTAATGCGTTAGTCATGGGATTGCTCCTTTTGATGCTAATCAAATTAGAACGAAGTAATAAGACTCCTAATTCTTTCACAATTTTAGAGAACAAATGAAACAATAAGAAGGTCTCCTTAAATGAAGACATGTGTAAGATGTACGCATCGTTTTTAATGCGATAATCATGGGATTGCTCCTTTTGATGCTAATCAAACTAGAACGAAGTTATAGGACTCCTAATCACTTCTTTCTTTGACAATTTTAGTCGACCAATAAAACAATAAGAAGGTCTCCCAAAATGAATACTTTTATGAGATGTACGCTTGATTTTGAACCCGATAGTCATGGGTTTCTCCTTTTGACGCTAATCAAACTAGAACGAAGTAATACAACTCTTAATCACCTCTTTCTTTGTAAATTTGAAAAAACCAATGAAACAATATGACGGTCTCCCTAAATGAAGACTTGTGTGAGATCTACGCATCGTTTTGGACGCGATAGTGATGAGATTGCTCCTTTTGATGCTATATTCAAATAGAACGAAGTAATAGAACATATAATCACCTATATTTTGATAATTTGAGAGAACTAATGAAACATTAAGAAGGTCTCCCTAAATGAAGACTTGTGTGAGATGTACGGCTCGTTTCACTAGTGACAGGATTGGTCCTTTTGATGCTAATCAAACTAGAACGAATTCATAGGACTCATAATCACCTCTTTCTTTGACAATTTGAGAGACCCAATGAAACAATAAGAAGGTCTCCCTAAATCAAGACTTCTGTGAGATGTACGCGTCGTTTTTAACGCGATAGTCATGGGATTGCTTCTTTAGATGCTAATCAAATTAGAACGAAGTAATAAAAGTCCTAATCACCTCCTTCTTTCACAATTTTAGAGAACCAATGAAACAATAAGAAGGTATCCTTAAATGAAGACATGTGTGAGATGTACGCATCGTTTTTAATGCGATAGTCATGGGATTACTCCTTTTGATGCTAATCAAACTAGAACGAAGTTATAGGACTCCGAATCACCTCTTTCTTCGACAATTTTAGAGCACCAATGAAATAATAAGAAGGTCTCCCTAAATGAAGCCTTGTGTGAGATGTACACATGGTTTTGAACGCGATAGTCATGGGTTTGTCGTTTTGACACTAATCAAACTTGATCGATGTAATACAACTCTTAATCACCTCTTTCTTTGTAAATTTGAAACAACCAATGAAACAATATTAAGGTCTCCCTAAATAAATACTTTGTGAGATATACGCATCGTTTTGGACGCGATAGTGATTTGATTGCTCCTTTTGATGCTAATTTCAACTAGAACGAAGTAATAGAACTCAAAATCAACTATATTTTTATAATTTGAGAGAACTAATGAAACATTAAGAAGGTCTTCCTAAATGACGACTTGTGTGAGATGTACGGATCGTTTTGAAGGCACTAGTGATATGATTGCTCCTTTTGATGCTAATCAAACTAGAACGAATTCATAGGACTCATAATCACCTCTTTCTTTGACCATTTGAGAGACCCAATGAAATAATTAAAAGGTCTCCCTAAATCAAGACTTGTGTGAGATGTACGCATCGTTTTTAACGCGATAGGATTGCTCTTTTGGATACTAATCAAATTAGAACGAAGTAATAAGACTCCTAATTACCTTCTTCTTTCACAATATTAGAGAACCAATTAAACAATAAGAAGGTCTCTTAAATGAAGACATGTGTGAGATGTACGCATCGTTTTTAACGCGATAGTCATGGGATTGCTCCTTTTCATGTTAATCAAACTAGAACGAAGTTATAGTACTCCTAATCACTTCTTTCTTTGACGATTTTAGTGCACCAATTAAACAATAAGAACGTCTCCCAAAATGAATACTTTTGTGAGATGTACGCTTGATTTTGAACCCGATAGTCATGGGTTTCTCCTTTTGACGCTAATCAAACTAGAATGAAGTAATACAACTCTTAATCACCTCTTTCTTTGTAAATTTTAAAAAAACCAATGAAACAATATGAAGGTCTCCCTAAATGAAGGCTTATGTGAGATCTACGCATCGTTTTGGACGCGATAGTGATGTGATTGCTCCTTTTGATGCTATTTTCAACTAGAACGAAGTAATAGAACTCATAATCACATATATTTTGACAATTTGAGAGAACTAATGAAACATTAAGAAGGTCTCCCTAAATGAAGACTTGTGTGAGATGTACGGATCGTTTTGAAGGCACTAGTGACAGGATTGCTCCTTTTGATGCTAAGCAAACTAGAACGAATTCATAGGACTCATAATCACCTCTTTCTTTGACAATTTGAGAGACCCAATGAAATAATAAGAAAGTCTCGCAAGACTTGTGTGAGATGTACGCATCGTTTTTAATGCGTTAGTCATGGGATTGCTCCTTTTGATGCTAATCAAATTAGAACGAAGTAATAAGACTCCTAATTCTTTCACAATTTTAGAGAACAAATGAAACAATAAGAAGGTCTCCTTAAATGAAGACATGTGTAAGATGTACGCATCGTTTTTAATGCGATAATCATGGGATTGCTCCTTTTGATGCTAATCAAACTAGAACGAAGTTATAGGACTCCTAATCACTTCTTTCTTTGACTATTTTAGTCGACCAATAAAACAATAAGAAGGTCTCCCAAAATGAATACTTTTATGAGATGTACGCTTGATTTTGAACCCGATAGTCATGGGTTTCTCCTTTTGACGCTAATCAAACTAGAATGAAGTAATACAACTCTTAATCACCTCTTTCTTTGTAAATTTTAAAAAACCAATGAAACAATATGAAGGTCTCCCTAAATGAAGGCTTATGTGAGATCTACGCATCGTTTTGGACGCGATAGTGATGAGATTGCTCCTTTTGATGCTATATTCAAATAGAACGAAGTAATAGAACATATAATCACCTATATTTTGATAATTTGAGAGAACTAATGAAACATTAAGAAGGTCTCCCTAAATGAAGACTTGTGTGAGATGTACGGCTCGTTTCACTAGTGACAGGATTGGTCCTTTTGATGCTAATCAAACTAGAACGAATTCATAGGACTCATAATCACCTCTTTCTTTGACAATTTGAGAGACCCAATGAAACAATAAGAAGGTCTCCCTAAATCAAGACTTCTGTGAGATGTACGCGTCGTTTTTAACGCGATAGTCATGGGATTGCTTCTTTAGATGCTAATCAAATTAGAACGAAGTAATAAAAGTCCTAATCACCTCCTTCTTTCACAATTTTAGAGAACCAATGAAACAATAAGAAGGTATCCTTAAATGAAGACATGTGTGAGATGTACGCATCGTTTTTAATGCGATAGTCATGGGATTACTCCTTTTGATGCTAATCAAACTAGAACGGAAGTTATAGGACTCCTAATCACTTCTTTCTTTGACAATTTTAGTCGACCAATAAAACAATAAGAATGTCTCCCAAAATGAATACTTTTATGAGATGTACGCTTGATTTTGAACCCGATAGTCATGGGTTTCTCCTTTTGACGCTAATCAAACTAGAACGAAGTAATACAACTCTTAATCACCTCTTTCTTTGTAAATTTGAAAAAACCAATGAAACAATATGACGGTCTCCCTAAATGAAGACTTGTGTGAGATCTACGCATCGTTTTGGACGCGATAGTGATGAGATTGCTCCTTTTGATGCTATATTCAATTAGAACGAAGTAATAGAACATATAATCACCTATATTTTGATAATTTGAGAGAACTAATGAAACATTAAGAAGATCTCCCTAAATGAAGACTTGTGTGAGATGTACGGCTCGTTTCACTAGTGACAGGATTGGTCCTTTTGATGCTAATCAAACTAGAACGAATTCATAGGACTCATAATCACCTCTTTCTTTGACAATTTGAGAGACCCAATGAAACAATAAGAAGGTCTCCCTAAATCAAGACTTCTGTGAGATGTACGCGTCGTTTTTAACGCGATAGTCATGGGATTGCTTCTTTAGATGCTAATCAAATTAGAACGAAGTAATAAAAGTCCTAATCAACTCCTTCTTTCACAATTTTAGAGAACCAATGAAACAATAAGAAGGTATCCTTAAATGAAGACATGTGTGAGATGTACGCATCGTTTTTAATGCGATAGTCATGGGATTACTCCTTTTGATGCTAATCAAACTAGAACGAAGTTATAGGACTCCGAATCACCTCTTTCTTCGACAATTTTAGAGCACCAATGAAATAATAAGAAGGTCTCCCTAAATGAAGCCTTGTGTGAGATGTACACATGGTTTTGAACGCGATAGTCATGGGTTTGTCGTTTTGACACTAATCAAACTTGATCGATGTAATACAACTCTTAATCACCTCTTTCTTTGTAAATTTGAAAAAACCAATGAAACAATATTAAGGTCTCCCTAAATAAATACTTTGTGAGATATACGCATCGTTTTGGACGCGATAGTGATTTGATTGCTCCTTTTGATGCTAATTTCAACTAGAACGAAGTAATAGAACTCAAAATCAACTATATTTTTATAATTTGAGAGAACTAATGAAACATTAAGAAGGTCTTCCTAAATGACGACTTGTGTGAGATGTACGGATCGTTTTGAAGGCACTAGTGATATGATTGCTCCTTTTGATGCTAATCAAACTAGAACGAATTCATAGGACTCATAATCACCTCTTTCTTTGACCATTTGAGAGACCCAATGAAATAATTAAAAGGTCTCCCTAAATCAAGACTTGTGTGAGATGTACGCATCGTTTTTAACGCGATAGGATTGCTCTTTTGGATACTAATCAAATTAGAACGAAGTAATAAGACTCCTAATTACCTTCTTCTTTCACAATATTAGAGAACCAATTAAACAATAAGAAGGTCTCTTAAATGAAGACATGTGTGAGATGTACGCATCGTTTTTAACGCGATAGTCATGGGATTGCTCCTTTTCATGTTAATCAAACTAGAACGAAGTTATAGTACTCCTAATCACTTCTTTCTTTGACGATTTTAGTGCACCAATTAAACAATAAGAACGTCTCCCAAAATGAATACTTTTGTGAGATGTACGCTTGATTTTGTAACCCGATAGTCATGGGTTTCTCCTTTTGACGCTAATCAAACTAGAATGAAGTAATACAACTCTTAATCACCTCTTTCTTTGTAAATTTTAAAAAACCAATGAAACAATATGAAGGTCTCCCTAAATGAAGGCTTATGTGAGATCTACGCATCGTTTTGGACGCGATAGTGATTTGATTGCTGCTTTTGATGCTATTTTCAACTAGAACGAAGTAATAGAACTCATAATCACATATATTTTGACAATTTGAGAGAACTAATGAAACATTAAGAAGGTCTCCCTAAATAAGACTTGTGTGAGATGTACGGATCGTTTTGAAGGCACTAGTGACAGGATTGCTCCTTTTGATGCTAAGCAAACTAGAACGAATTCATAGGACTCATAATCACCTCTTTCTTTGACAATTTGAGAGACCCAATGAAATAATAAGAAAGTCTCGCAAGACTTGTGTGAGATGTACGCATCGTTTTTAATGCGTTAGTCATGGGATTGCTCCTTTTGATGCTAATCAAATTAGAACGAAGTAATAAGACTCCTAATTCTTTCACAATTTTAGAGAACAAATGAAACAATAAGAAGGTCTCCTTAAATGAAGACATGTGTAAGATGTACGCATCGTTTTTAATGCGATAATCATGGGATTGCTCCTTTTGATGCTAATCAAACTAGAACGAAGTTATAGGACTCCTAATCACTTCTTTCTTTGACTATTTTAGTCGACCAATAAAACAATAAGAAGGTCTCCCAAAATGAATACTTTTATGAGATGTACGCTTGATTTTGAACCCGATAGTCATGGGTTTCTCCTTTTGACGCTAATCAAACTAGAATGAAGTAATACAACTCTTAATCACCTCTTTCTTTGTAAATTTTAAAAAACCAATGAAACAATATGAAGGTCTCCCTAAATGAAGGCTTATGTGAGATCTACGCATCGTTTTGGACGCGATAGTGATGTGATTGCTCCTTTTGATGCTATTTTCAACTAGAACGAAGTAATAGAACTCATAATCACATATATTTTGACAATTTGAGAGAACTAATGAAACATTAAGAAGGTCTCCCTAAATGAAGACTTGTGTGAGATGTACGGATCGTTTTGAAGGCACTAGTGACAGGATTGCTCCTTTTGATGCTAAGCAAACTAGAACGAATTCATAGGACTCATAATCACCTCTTTCTTTGACAATTTGAGAGACCCAATGAAATAATAAGAAAGTCTCGCAAGACTTGTGTGAGATGTACGCATCGTTTTTAATGCGTTAGTCATGGGATTGCTCCTTTTGATGCTAATCAAATTAGAACGAAGTAATAAGACTCCTAATTCTTTCACAATTTTAGAGAACAAATGAAACAATAAGAAGGTCTCCTTAAATGAAGACATGTGTAAGATGTACGCATCGTTTTTAATGCGATAATCATGGGATTGCTCCTTTTGATGCTAATCAAACTAGAACGAAGTTATAGGACTCCTAATCACTTCTTTCTTTGACAATTTTAGTCGACCAATAAAACAATAAGAATGTCTCCCAAAATGAATACTTTTATGAGATGTACGCTTGATTTTGAACCCGATAGTCATGGGTTTCTCCTTTTGACGCTAATCAAACTAGAACGAAGTAATACAACTCTTAATCACCTCTTTCTTTGTAAATTTGAAAAAACCAATGAAACAATATGACGGTCTCCCTAAATGAAGACTTGTGTGAGATCTACGCATCGTTTTGGACGCGATAGTGATGAGATTGCTCCTTTTGATGCTATATTCAAATAGAACGAAGTAATAGAACATATAATCACCTATATTTTGATAATTTGAGAGAACTAAATGAAACATTAAGAAGATCTCCCTAAATGAAGACTTGTGTGAGATGTACGGCTCGTTTCACTAGTGACAGGATTGGTCCTTTTGATGCTAATCAAACTAGAACGAATTCATAGGACTCATAATCACCTCTTTCTTTGACAATTTGAGAGACCCAATGAAACAATAAGAAGGTCTCCCTAAATCAAGACTTCTGTGAGATGTACGCGTCGTTTTTAACGCGATAGTCATGGGATTGCTTCTTTAGATGCTAATCAAATTAGAACGAAGTAATAAAAGTCCTAATCAACTCCTTCTTTCACAATTTTAGAGAACCAATGAAACAATAAGAAGGTATCCTTAAATGAAGACATGTGTGAGATGTACGCATCGTTTTTAATGCGATAGTCATGGGATTACTCCTTTTGATGCTAATCAAACTAGAACGAAGTTATAGGACTCCGAATCACCTCTTTCTTCGACAATTTTAGAGCACCAATGAAATAATAAGAAGGTCTCCCTAAATGAAGCCTTGTGTGAGATGTACACATGGTTTTGAACGCGATAGTCATGGGTTTGTCGTTTTGACACTAATCAAACTTGATCGATGTAATACAACTCTTAATCACCTCTTTCTTTGTAAATTTGAAAAAACCAATGAAACAATATTAAGGTCTCCCTAAATAAATACTTTGTGAGATATACGCATCGTTTTGGACGCGATAGTGATTTGATTGCTCCTTTTGATGCTAATTTCAACTAGAACGAAGTAATAGAACTCAAAATCAACTATATTTTTATAATTTGAGAGAACTAATGAAACATTAAGAAGGTCTTCCTAAATGACGACTTGTGTGAGATGTACGGATCGTTTTGAAGGCACTAGTGATATGATTGCTCCTTTTGATGCTAATCAAACTAGAACGAATTCATAGGACTCATAATCACCTCTTTCTTTGACCATTTGAGAGACCCAATGAAATAATTAAAAGGTCTCCCTAAATCAAGACTTGTGTGAGATGTACGCATCGTTTTTAACGCGATAGTCATGGGATTGCTCTTTTGATGCTAATCAAATTAGAACGAAGTAATAAAAGTCCTAATCACCTCCTTCTTTCACAATTTACAATAAGAAGGTATCCTTAAATGAAGACATGTGTGAGATGTACGCATCGTTTTTAATGCGATAGTCATGGGATTTCTCCTTTTGATGCTAATCAAACTAGAACGAAGTTATAGGACTCCGAATCACCTCTTTCTTTGACAATTTTAGAGCACCAATGAAACAATAAGAAGGTCTCCCTAAATGAAGTCTTGTGTGAGATGTACACATGGTTTTGAACGCGATAGTCATGGGTTTGTCGTTTTGACACTAATCAAACTAGATCGATGTAATACAACTCTTAATCACCTCTTTCTTTGTAAATTTGAAACAACCAATGAAACAATATTAAGGTCTCCCTAAATAAAGACTTGTGTGAGATATACGCATCGTTTTGGACGCGATAGTGATTTGATTGCTCCTTTTGATGCTAATTTCAACTAGAACGAAGTAATAGAACTCATAATCACATATATTTTGACAATTTGAGAGAACTAATGAAATATTAAGAAGGTCTCCCTAAATAAAGACTTGTGTGAGATGTACGGATCGTTTTGAAGGCACTAGTGACAGGATTGCTCCTTTTGATGCTAAGCAAACTAGAACGAATTCATAGGACTCATAATCACCTCTTTCTTTGACAATTTGAGAGACCCAATGAAATAATAAGAAAGTCTCGCAAGACTTGTGTGAGATGTACGCATCGTTTTTAATGCGTTAGTCATGGGATTGCTCATTTTGATGCTAATCAAATTAGAACGAAGTAATAAGACTCCTAATTCTTTCACAATTTTAGAGAACAAATGAAACAATAAGAAGGTCTCCTTAAATGAAGACATGTGTAAGATGTACGCATCGTTTTTAATGCGATAATCATGGGATTGCTCCTTTTGATGCTAATCAAACTAGAACGAAGTTATAGGACTCCTAATCACTTCTTTCTTTGACTATTTTAGTCGCACCAATAAACAATAAGAAGGTCTCCCAAAATGAATACTTTTGTGAGATGTACGCTTGATTTTGAACCCGATAGTCATGGGTTTCTCCTTTTGACGCTAATCAAACTAGAATGAAGTAATACAACTCTTAATCACCTCTTTCTTTGTAAATTTTAAAAAACCAATGAAACAATATGAAGGTCTCCCTAAATGAAGGCTTATGTGAGATCTACGCATCGTTTTGGACGCGATAGTGATGTGATTGCTCCTTTTGATGCTATTTTCAACTAGAACGAAGTAATAGAACTCATAATCACATATATTTTGACAATTTGAGAGAACTAATGAAACATTAAGAAGGTCTCCCTAAATGAAGACTTGTGTGAGATGTACGGATCGTTTTGAAGGCACTAGTGACAGGATTGCTCCTTTTGATGCTAAGCAAACTAGAACGAATTCATAGGACTCATAATCACCTCTTTCTTTGACAATTTGAGAGACCCAATGAAATAATAAGAAAGTCTCGCAAGACTTGTGTGAGATGTACGCATCGTTTTTAATGCGTTAGTCATGGGATTGCTCCTTTTGATGCTAATCAAATTAGAACGAAGTAATAAGACTCCTAATTCTTTCACAATTTTAGAGAACAAATGAAACAATAAGAAGGTCTCCTTAAATGAAGACATGTGTAAGATGTACGCATCGTTTTTAATGCGATAATCATGGGATTGCTCCTTTTGATGCTAATCAAACTAGAACGAAGTTATAGGACTCCTAATCACTTCTTTCTTTGACAATTTTAGTCGACCAATAAAACAATAAGAATGTCTCCCAAAATGAATACTTTTATGAGATGTACGCTTGATTTTGAACCCGATAGTCATGGGTTTCTCCTTTTGACGCTAATCAAACTAGAACGAAGTAATACAACTCTTAATCACCTCTTTCTTTGTAAATTTGAAAAAACCAATGAAACAATATGACGGTCTCCCTAAATGAAGACTTGTGTGAGATCTACGCATCGTTTTGGACGCGATAGTGATGAGATTGCTCCTTTTGATGCTATATTCAAATAGAACGAAGTAATAGAACATATAATCACCTATATTTTGATAATTTGAGAGAACTAATGAAACATTAAGAAGGATCTCCCTAAATGAAGACTTGTGTGAGATGTACGGCTCGTTTCACTAGTGACAGGATTGGTCCTTTTGATGCTAATCAAACTAGAACGAATTCATAGGACTCATAATCACCTCTTTCTTTGACAATTTGAGAGACCCAATGAAACAATAAGAAGGTCTCCCTAAATCAAGACTTCTGTGAGATGTACGCGTCGTTTTTAACGCGATAGTCATGGGATTGCTTCTTTAGATGCTAATCAAATTAGAACGAAGTAATAAAAGTCCTAATCACCTCCTTCTTTCACAATTTTAGAGAACCAATGAAACAATAAGAAGGTATCCTTAAATGAAGACATGTGTGAGATGTACGCATCGTTTTTAATGCGATAGTCATGGGATTACTCCTTTTGATGCTAATCAAACTAGAACGAAGTTATAGGACTCCGAATCACCTCTTTCTTCGACAATTTTAGAGCACCAATGAAATAATAAGAAGGTCTCCCTAAATGAAGCCTTGTGTGAGATGTACACATGGTTTTGAACGCGATAGTCATGGGTTTGTCGTTTTGACACTAATCAAACTTGATCGATGTAATACAACTCTTAATCACCTCTTTCTTTGTAAATTTGAAAAAACCAATGAAACAATATTAAGGTCTCCCTAAATAAATACTTTGTGAGATATACGCATCGTTTTGGACGCGATAGTGATTTGATTGCTCCTTTTGATGCTAATTTCAACTAGAACGAAGTAATAGAACTCAAAATCAACTATATTTTTATAATTTGAGAGAACTAATGAAACATTAAGAAGGTCTTCCTAAATGACGACTTGTGTGAGATGTACGGATCGTTTTGAAGGCACTAGTGATATGATTGCTCCTTTTGATGCTAATCAAACTAGAACGAATTCATAGGACTCATAATCACCTCTTTCTTTGACCATTTGAGAGACCCAATGAAATAATTAAAAGGTCTCCCTAAATCAAGACTTGTGTGAGATGTACGCATCGTTTTTAACGCGATAGGATTGCTCTTTTGGATACTAATCAAATTAGAACGAAGTAATAAGACTCCTAATTACCTTCTTCTTTCACAATATTAGAGAACCAATTAAACAATAAGAAGGTCTCTTAAATGAAGACATGTGTGAGATGTACGCATCGTTTTTAACGCGATAGTCATGGGATTGCTCCTTTTCATGTTAATCAAACTAGAACGAAGTTATAGTACTCCTAATCACTTCTTTCTTTGACGATTTTAGTGCACCAATTAAACAATAAGAACGTCTCCCAAAATGAATACTTTTGTGAGATGTACGCTTGATTTTGAACCCGATAGTCATGGGTTTCTCCTTTTGACGCTAATCAAACTAGAATGAAGTAATACAACTCTTAATCACCTCTTTCTTTGTAAATTTTAAAAAACCAATGAAACAATATGAAGGTCTCCCTAAATGAAGGCTTATGTGAGATCTACGCATCGTTTTGGACGCGATAGTGATTTGATTGCTGCCTTTTGATGCTATTTTCAACTAGAACGAAGTAATAGAACTCATAATCACATATATTTTGACAATTTGAGAGAACTAATGAAACATTAAGAAGGTCTCCCTAAATGAAGACTTGTGTGAGATGTACGGATCGTTTTGAAGGCACTAGTGACAGGATTGCTCCTTTTGATGCTAAGCAAACTAGAACGAATTCATAGGACTCATAATCACCTCTTTCTTTGACAATTTGAGAGACCCAATGAAATAATAAGAAAGTCTCGCAAGACTTGTGTGAGATGTACGCATCGTTTTTAATGCGTTAGTCATGGGATTGCTCCTTTTGATGCTAATCAAATTAGAACGAAGTAATAAGACTCCTAATTCTTTCACAATTTTAGAGAACAAATGAAACAATAAGAAGGTCTCCTTAAATGAAGACATGTGTAAGATGTACGCATCGTTTTTAATGCGATAATCATGGGATTGCTCCTTTTGATGCTAATCAAACTAGAACGAAGTTATAGGACTCCTAATCACTTCTTTCTTTGACTATTTTAGTCGACCAATAAAACAATAAGAAGGTCTCCCAAAATGAATACTTTTATGAGATGTACGCTTGATTTTGAACCCGATAGTCATGGGTTTCTCCTTTTGACGCTAATCAAACTAGAATGAAGTAATACAACTCTTAATCACCTCTTTCTTTGTAAATTTTAAAAAACCAATGAAACAATATGAAGGTCTCCCTAAATGAAGGCTTATGTGAGATCTACGCATCGTTTTGGACGCGATAGTGACGTGATTGCTCCTTTTGATGCTATTTTCAACTAGAACGAAGTAATAGAACTCATAATCACATATATTTTGACAATTTGAGAGAACTAATGAAACATTAAGAAGGTCTCCCTAAATGAAGACTTGTGTGAGATGTACGGATCGTTTTGAAGGCACTAGTGACAGGATTGCTCCTTTTGATGCTAAGCAAACTAGAACGAATTCATAGGACTCATAATCACCTCTTTCTTTGACAATTTGAGAGACCCAATGAAATAATAAGAAAGTCTCGCAAGACTTGTGTGAGATGTACGCATCGTTTTTAATGCGTTAGTCATGGGATTGCTCCTTTTGATGCTAATCAAATTAGAACGAAGTAATAAGACTCCTAATTCTTTCACAATTTTAGAGAACAAATGAAACAATAAGAAGGTCTCCTTAAATGAAGACATGTGTAAGATGTACGCATCGTTTTTAATGCGATAATCATGGGATTGCTCCTTTTGATGCTAATCAAACTAGAACGAAGTTATAGGACTCCTAATCACTTCTTTCTTTGACAATTTTAGTCGACCAATAAAACAATAAGAATGTCTCCCAAAATGAATACTTTTATGAGATGTACGCTTGATTTTGAACCCGATAGTCATGGGTTTCTCCTTTTGACGCTAATCAAACTAGAACGAAGTAATACAACTCTTAATCACCTCTTTCTTTGTAAATTTGAAAAAACCAATGAAACAATATGACGGTCTCCCTAAATGAAGACTTGTGTGAGATCTACGCATCGTTTTGGACGCGATAGTGATGAGATTGCTCCTTTTGATGCTATATTCAAATAGAACGAAGTAATAGAACATATAATCACCTATATTTTGATAATTTGAGAGAACTAATGAAACATTAAGAAGATCTCCCTAAATGAAGACTTGTGTGAGATGTACGGCTCGTTTCACTAGTGACAGGATTGGTCCTTTTGATGCTAATCAAACTAGAACGAATTCATAGGACTCATAATCACCTCTTTCTTTGACAATTTGAGAGACCCAATGAAACAATAAGAAGGTCTCCCTAAATCAAGACTTCTGTGAGATGTACGCGTCGTTTTTAACGCGATAGTCATGGGATTGCTTCTTTAGATGCTAATCAAATTAGAACGAAGTAATAAAAGTCCTAATCAACTCCTTCTTTCACAATTTTAGAGAACCAATGAAACAATAAGAAGGTATCCTTAAATGAAGACATGTGTGAGATGTACGCATCGTTTTTAATGCGATAGTCATGGGATTACTCCTTTTGATGCTAATCAAACTAGAACGAAGTTATAGGACTCCGAATCACCTCTTTCTTCGACAATTTTAGAGCACCAATGAAATAATAAGAAGGTCTCCCTAAATGAAGCCTTGTGTGAGATGTACACATGGTTTTGAACGCGATAGTCATGGGTTTGTCGTTTTGACACTAATCAAACTTGATCGATGTAATACAACTCTTAATCACCTCTTTCTTTGTAAATTTGAAAAAACCAATGAAACAATATTAAGGTCTCCCTAAATAAATACTTTGTGAGATATACGCATCGTTTTGGACGCGATAGTGATTTGATTGCTCCTTTTGATGCTAATTTCAACTAGAACGAAGTAATAGAACTCAAAATCAACTATATTTTTATAATTTGAGAGAACTAATGAAACATTAAGAAGGTCTTCCTAAATGACGACTTGTGTGAGATGTACGGATCGTTTTGAAGGCACTAGTGATATGATTGCTCCTTTTGATGCTAATCAAACTAGAACGAATTCATAGGACTCATAATCACCTCTTTCTTTGACCATTTGAGAGACCCAATGAAATAATTAAAAGGTCTCCCTAAATCAAGACTTGTGTGAGATGTACGCATCGTTTTTAACGCGATAGGATTGCTCTTTTGGATACTAATCAAATTAGAACGAAGTAATAAGACTCCTAATTACCTTCTTCTTTCACAATATTAGAGAACCAATTAAACAATAAGAAGGTCTCTTAAATGAAGACATGTGTGAGATGTACGCATCGTTTTTAACGCGATAGTCATGGGATTGCTCCTTTTCATGTTAATCAAACTAGAACGAAGTTATAGTACTCCTAATCACTTCTTTCTTTGACGATTTTAGTGCACCAATTAAACAATAAGAACGTCTCCCAAAATGAATACTTTTGTGAGATGTACGCTTGATTTTGTAACCCGATAGTCATGGGTTTCTCCTTTTGACGCTAATCAAACTAGAATGAAGTAATACAACTCTTAATCACCTCTTTCTTTGTAAATTTTAAAAAACCAATGAAACAATATGAAGGTCTCCCTAAATGAAGGCTTATGTGAGATCTACGCATCGTTTTGGACGCGATAGTGATGTGATTGCTCCTTTTGATGCTATTTTCAACTAGAACGAAGTAATAGAACTCATAATCACATATATTTTGACAATTTGAGAGAACTAATGAAACATTAAGAAGGTCTCCCTAAATGAAGACTTGTGTGAGATGTACGGATCGTTTTGAAGGCACTAGTGACAGGATTGCTCCTTTTGATGCTAAGCAAACTAGAACGAATTCATAGGACTCATAATCACCTCTTTCTTTGACAATTTGAGAGACCCAATGAAATAATAAGAAAGTCTCGCAAGACTTGTGTGAGATGTACGCATCGTTTTTAATGCGTTAGTCATGGGATTGCTCATTTTGATGCTAATCAAATTAGAACGAAGTAATAAGACTCCTAATTCTTTCACAATTTTAGAGAACAAATGAAACAATAAGAAGGTCTCCTTAAATGAAGACATGTGTAAGATGTACGCATCGTTTTTAATGCGATAATCATGGGATTGCTCCTTTTGATGCTAATCAAACTAGAACGAAGTTATAGGACTCCTAATCACTTCTTTCTTTGACTATTTTAGTCGACCAATAAAACAATAAGAAGGTCTCCCAAAATGAATACTTTTATGAGATGTACGCTTGATTTTGAACCCGATAGTCATGGGTTTCTCCTTTTGACGCTAATCAAACTAGAATGAAGTAATACAACTCTTAATCACCTCTTTCTTTGTAAATTTTAAAAAACCAATGAAACAATATGAAGGTCTCCCTAAATGAAGGCTTATGTGAGATCTACGCATCGTTTTGGACGCGATAGTGACGTGATTGCTCCTTTTGATGCTATTTTCAACTAGAACGAAGTAATAGAACTCATAATCACATATATTTTGACAATTTGAGAGAACTAATGAAACATTAAGAAGGTCTCCCTAAATGAAGACTTGTGTGAGATGTACGGATCGTTTTGAAGGCACTAGTGACAGGATTGCTCCTTTTGATGCTAAGCAAACTAGAACGAATTCATAGGACTCATAATCACCTCTTTCTTTGACAATTTGAGAGACCCAATGAAATAATAAGAAAGTCTCGCAAGACTTGTGTGAGATGTACGCATCGTTTTTAATGCGTTAGTCATGGGATTGCTCCTTTTGATGCTAATCAAATTAGAACGAAGTAATAAGACTCCTAATTCTTTCACAATTTTAGAGAACAAATGAAACAATAAGAAGGTCTCCTTAAATGAAGACATGTGTAAGATGTACGCATCGTTTTTAATGCGATAATCATGGGATTGCTCCTTTTGATGCTAATCAAACTAGAACGAAGTTATAGGACTCCTAATCACTTCTTTCTTTGACAATTTTAGTCGACCAATAAAACAATAAGAATGTCTCCCAAAATGAATACTTTTATGAGATGTACGCTTGATTTTGAACCCGATAGTCATGGGTTTCTCCTTTTGACGCTAATCAAACTAGAACGAAGTAATACAACTCTTAATCACCTCTTTCTTTGTAAATTTGAAAAAACCAATGAAACAATATGACGGTCTCCCTAAATGAAGACTTGTGTGAGATCTACGCATCGTTTTGGACGCGATAGTGATGAGATTGCTCCTTTTGATGCTATATTCAAATAGAACGAAGTAATAGAACATATAATCACCTATATTTTGATAATTTGAGAGAACTAATGAAACATTAAGAAGATCTCCCTAAATGAAGACTTGTGTGAGATGTACGGCTCGTTTCACTAGTGACAGGATTGGTCCTTTTGATGCTAATCAAACTAGAACGAATTCATAGGACTCATAATCACCTCTTTCTTTGACAATTTGAGAGACCCAATGAAACAATAAGAAGGTCTCCCTAAATCAAGACTTCTGTGAGATGTACGCGTCGTTTTTAACGCGATAGTCATGGGATTGCTTCTTTAGATGCTAATCAAATTAGAACGAAGTAATAAAAGTCCTAATCAACTCCTTCTTTCACAATTTTAGAGAACCAATGAAACAATAAGAAGGTATCCTTAAATGAAGACATGTGTGAGATGTACGCATCGTTTTTAATGCGATAGTCATGGGATTACTCCTTTTGATGCTAATCAAACTAGAACGAAGTTATAGGACTCCGAATCACCTCTTTCTTCGACAATTTTAGAGCACCAATGAAATAATAAGAAGGTCTCCCTAAATGAAGCCTTGTGTGAGATGTACACATGGTTTTGAACGCGATAGTCATGGGTTTGTCGTTTTGACACTAATCAAACTTGATCGATGTAATACAACTCTTAATCACCTCTTTCTTTGTAAATTTGAAAAAACCAATGAAACAATATTAAGGTCTCCCTAAATAAATACTTTGTGAGATATACGCATCGTTTTGGACGCGATAGTGATTTGATTGCTCCTTTTGATGCTAATTTCAACTAGAACGAAGTAATAGAACTCAAAATCAACTATATTTTTATAATTTGAGAGAACTAATGAAACATTAAGAAGGTCTTCCTAAATGACGACTTGTGTGAGATGTACGGATCGTTTTGAAGGCACTAGTGATATGATTGCTCCTTTTGATGCTAATCAAACTAGAACGAATTCATAGGACTCATAATCACCTCTTTCTTTGACCATTTGAGAGACCCAATGAAATAATTAAAAGGTCTCCCTAAATCAAGACTTGTGTGAGATGTACGCATCGTTTTTAACGCGATAGGATTGCTCTTTTGGATACTAATCAAATTAGAACGAAGTAATAAGACTCCTAATTACCTTCTTCTTTCACAATATTAGAGAACCAATTAAACAATAAGAAGGTCTCTTAAATGAAGACATGTGTGAGATGTACGCATCGTTTTTAACGCGATAGTCATGGGATTGCTCCTTTTCATGTTAATCAAACTAGAACGAAGTTATAGTACTCCTAATCACTTCTTTCTTTGACGATTTTAGTGCACCAATTAAACAATAAGAACGTCTCCCAAAATGAATACTTTTGTGAGATGTACGCTTGATTTTGAACCCGATAGTCATGGGTTTCTCCTTTTGACGCTAATCAAACTAGAATGAAGTAATACAACTCTTAATCACCTCTTTCTTTGTAAATTTTAAAAAACCAATGAAACAATATGAAGGTCTCCCTAAATGAAGGCTTATGTGAGATCTACGCATCGTTTTGGACGCGATAGTGATGTGATTGCTGCTTTTGATGCTATTTTCAACTAGAACGAAGTAATAGAACTCATAATCACATATATTTTGACAATTTGAGAGAACTAATGAAACATTAAGAAGGTCTCCCTAAATGAAGACTTGTGTGAGATGTACGGATCGTTTTGAAGGCACTAGTGACAGGATTGCTCCTTTTGATGCTAAGCAAACTAGAACGAATTCATAGGACTCATAATCACCTCTTTCTTTGACAATTTGAGAGACCCAATGAAATAATAAGAAAGTCTCGCAAGACTTGTGTGAGATGTACGCATCGTTTTTAATGCGTTAGTCATGGGATTGCTCCTTTTGATGCTAATCAAATTAGAACGAAGTAATAAGACTCCTAATTCTTTCACAATTTTAGAGAACAAATGAAACAATAAGAAGGTCTCCTTAAATGAAGACATGTGTAAGATGTACGCATCGTTTTTAATGCGATAATCATGGGATTGCTCCTTTTGATGCTAATCAAACTAGAACGAAGTTATAGGACTCCTAATCACTTCTTTCTTTGACAATTTTAGTCGACCAATAAAACAATAAGAAGGTCTCCCAAAATGAATACTTTTATGAGATGTACGCTTGATTTTGAACCCGATAGTCATGGGTTTCTCCTTTTGACGCTAATCAAACTAGAACGAAGTAATACAACTCTTAATCACCTCTTTCTTTGTAAATTTGAAAAAACCAATGAAACAATATGACGGTCTCCCTAAATGAAGACTTGTGTGAGATCTACGCATCGTTTTGGACGCGATAGTGATGAGATTGCTCCTTTTGATGCTATATTCAAATAGAACGAAGTAATAGAACATATAATCACCTATATTTTGATAATTTGAGAGAACTAATGAAACATTAAGAAGATCTCCCTAAATGAAGACTTGTGTGAGATGTACGGCTCGTTTCACTAGTGACAGGATTGGTCCTTTTGATGCTAATCAAACTAGAACGAATTCATAGGACTCATAATCACCTCTTTCTTTGACAATTTGAGAGACCCAATGAAACAATAAGAAGGTCTCCCTAAATCAAGACTTCTGTGAGATGTACGCGTCGTTTTTAACGCGATAGTCATGGGATTGCTTCTTTAGATGCTAATCAAATTAGAACGAAGTAATAAAAGTCCTAATCACCTCCTTCTTTCACAATTTTAGAGAACCAATGAAACAATAAGAAGGTATCCTTAAATGAAGACATGTGTGAGATGTACGCATCGTTTTTAATGCGATAGTCATGGGATTACTCCTTTTGATGCTAATCAAACTAGAACGAAGTTATAGGACTCCGAATCACCTCTTTCTTCGACAATTTTAGAGCACCAATGAAATAATAAGAAGGTCTCCCTAAATGAAGCCTTGTGTGAGATGTACACATGGTTTTGAACGCGATAGTCATGGGTTTGTCGTTTTGACACTAATCAAACTTGATCGATGTAATACAACTCTTAATCACCTCTTTCTTTGTAAATTTGAAAAAACCAATGAAACAATATTAAGGTCTCCCTAAATAAATACTTTGTGAGATATACGCATCGTTTTGGACGCGATAGTGATTTGATTGCTCCTTTTGATGCTAATTTCAACTAGAACGAAGTAATAGAACTCAAAATCAACTATATTTTTATAATTTGAGAGAACTAATGAAACATTAAGAAGGTCTTCCTAAATGACGACTTGTGTGAGATGTACGGATCGTTTTGAAGGCACTAGTGATATGATTGCTCCTTTTGATGCTAATCAAACTAGAACGAATTCATAGGACTCATAATCACCTCTTTCTTTGACCATTTGAGAGACCCAATGAAATAATTAAAAGGTCTCCCTAAATCAAGACTTGTGTGAGATGTACGCATCGTTTTTAACGCGATAGGATTGCTCTTTTGGATACTAATCAAATTAGAACGAAGTAATAAGACTCCTAATTACCTTCTTCTTTCACAATATTAGAGAACCAATTAAACAATAAGAAGGTCTCTTAAATGAAGACATGTGTGAGATGTACGCATCGTTTTTAACGCGATAGTCATGGGATTGCTCCTTTTCATGTTAATCAAACTAGAACGAAGTTATAGTACTCCTAATCACTTCTTTCTTTGACGATTTTAGTGCACCAATTAAACAATAAGAACGTCTCCCAAAATGAATACTTTTGTGAGATGTACGCTTGATTTTGTAACCCGATAGTCATGGGTTTCTCCTTTTGACGCTAATCAAACTAGAATGAAGTAATACAACTCTTAATCACCTCTTTCTTTGTAAATTTTAAAAAACCAATGAAACAATATGAAGGTCTCCCTAAATGAAGGCTTATGTGAGATCTACGCATCGTTTTGGACGCGATAGTGATTTGATTGCTGCTTTTGATGCTATTTTCAACTAGAACGAAGTAATAGAACTCATAATCACATATATTTTGACAATTTGAGAGAACTAATGAAACATTAAGAAGGTCTCCCTAAATGAAGACTTGTGTGAGATGTACGGATCGTTTTGAAGGCACTAGTGACAGGATTGCTCCTTTTGATGCTAAGCAAACTAGAACGAATTCATAGGACTCATAATCACCTCTTTCTTTGACAATTTGAGAGACCCAATGAAATAATAAGAAAGTCTCGCAAGACTTGTGTGAGATGTACGCATCGTTTTTAATGCGTTAGTCATGGGATTGCTCCTTTTGATGCTAATCAAATTAGAACGAAGTAATAAGACTCCTAATTCTTTCACAATTTTAGAGAACAAATTAAACAATAAGAAGGTCTCCTTAAATGAAGACATGTGTAAGATGTACGCATCGTTTTTAATGCGATAATCATGGGATTGCTCCTTTTGATGCTAATCAAACTAGAACGAAGTTATAGGACTCCTAATCACTTCTTTCTTTGACTATTTTAGTCGACCAATAAAACAATAAGAAGGTCTCCCAAAATGAATACTTTTATGAGATGTACGCTTGATTTTGAACCCGATAGTCATGGGTTTCTCCTTTTGACGCTAATCAAACTAGAATGAAGTAATACAACTCTTAATCACCTCTTTCTTTGTAAATTTTAAAAAACCAATGAAACAATATGAAGGTCTCCCTAAATGAAGGCTTATGTGAGATCTACGCATCGTTTTGGACGCGATAGTGACGTGATTGCTCCTTTTGATGCTATTTTCAACTAGAACGAAGTAATAGAACTCATAATCACATATATTTTGACAATTTGAGAGAACTAATGAAACATTAAGAAGGTCTCCCTAAATGAAGACTTGTGTGAGATGTACGGATCGTTTTGAAGGCACTAGTGACAGGATTGCTCCTTTTGATGCTAAGCAAACTAGAACGAATTCATAGGACTCATAATCACCTCTTTCTTTGACAATTTGAGAGACCCAATGAAATAATAAGAAAGTCTCGCAAGACTTGTGTGAGATGTACGCATCGTTTTTAATGCGTTAGTCATGGGATTGCTCCTTTTGATGCTAATCAAATTAGAACGAAGTAATAAGACTCCTAATTCTTTCACAATTTTAGAGAACAAATGAAACAATAAGAAGGTCTCCTTAAATGAAGACATGTGTAAGATGTACGCATCGTTTTTAATGCGATAATCATGGGATTGCTCCTTTTGATGCTAATCAAACTAGAACGAAGTTATAGGACTCCTAATCACTTCTTTCTTTGACAATTTTAGTCGACCAATAAAACAATAAGAATGTCTCCCAAAATGAATACTTTTATGAGATGTACGCTTGATTTTGAACCCGATAGTCATGGGTTTCTCCTTTTGACGCTAATCAAACTAGAACGAAGTAATACAACTCTTAATCACCTCTTTCTTTGTAAATTTGAAAAAACCAATGAAACAATATGACGGTCTCCCTAAATGAAGACTTGTGTGAGATCTACGCATCGTTTTGGACGCGATAGTGATGAGATTGCTCCTTTTGATGCTATATTCAAATAGAACGAAGTAATAGAACATATAATCACCTATATTTTGATAATTTGAGAGAACAAATGAAACATTAAGAAGATCTCCCTAAATGAAGACTTGTGTGAGATGTACGGCTCGTTTCACTAGTGACAGGATTGGTCCTTTTGATGCTAATCAAACTAGAACGAATTCATAGGACTCATAATCACCTCTTTCTTTGACAATTTGAGAGACCCAATGAAACAATAAGAAGGTCTCCCTAAATCAAGACTTCTGTGAGATGTACGCGTCGTTTTTAACGCGATAGTCATGGGATTGCTTCTTTAGATGCTAATCAAATTAGAACGAAGTAATAAAAGTCCTAATCAACTCCTTCTTTCACAATTTTAGAGAACCAATGAAACAATAAGAAGGTATCCTTAAATGAAGACATGTGTGAGATGTACGCATCGTTTTTAATGCGATAGTCATGGGATTACTCCTTTTGATGCTAATCAAACTAGAACGAAGTTATAGGACTCCGAATCACCTCTTTCTTCGACAATTTTAGAGCACCAATGAAATAATAAGAAGGTCTCCCTAAATGAAGCCTTGTGTGAGATGTACACATGGTTTTGAACGCGATAGTCATGGGTTTGTCGTTTTGACACTAATCAAACTTGATCGATGTAATACAACTCTTAATCACCTCTTTCTTTGTAAATTTGAAAAAACCAATGAAACAATATTAAGGTCTCCCTAAATAAATACTTTGTGAGATATACGCATCGTTTTGGACGCGATAGTGATTTGATTGCTCCTTTTGATGCTAATTTCAACTAGAACGAAGTAATAGAACTCAAAATCAACTATATTTTTATAATTTGAGAGAACTAATGAAACATTAAGAAGGTCTTCCTAAATGACGACTTGTGTGAGATGTACGGATCGTTTTGAAGGCACTAGTGATATGATTGCTCCTTTTGATGCTAATCAAACTAGAACGAATTCATAGGACTCATAATCACCTCTTTCTTTGACCATTTGAGAGACCCAATGAAATAATTAAAAGGTCTCCCTAAATCAAGACTTGTGTGAGATGTACGCATCGTTTTTAACGCGATAGGATTGCTCTTTTGGATACTAATCAAATTAGAACGAAGTAATAAGACTCCTAATTACCTTCTTCTTTCACAATATTAGAGAACCAATTAAACAATAAGAAGGTCTCTTAAATGAAGACATGTGTGAGATGTACGCATCGTTTTTAACGCGATAGTCATGGGATTGCTCCTTTTCATGTTAATCAAACTAGAACGAAGTTATAGTACTCCTAATCACTTCTTTCTTTGACGATTTTAGTGCACCAATTAAACAATAAGAACGTCTCCCAAAATGAATACTTTTGTGAGATGTACGCTTGATTTTGTACCCGATAGTCATGGGTTTCTCCTTTTGACGCTAATCAAACTAGAATGAAGTAATACAACTCTTAATCACCTCTTTCTTTGTAAATTTTAAAAAACCAATGAAACAATATGAAGGTCTCCCTAAATGAAGGCTTATGTGAGATCTACGCATCGTTTTGGACGCGATAGTGATGTGATTGCTGCCTTTTGATGCTATTTTCAACTAGAACGAAGTAATAGAACTCATAATCACATATATTTTGACAATTTGAGAGAACTAATGAAACATTAAGAAGGTCTCCCTAAATGAAGACTTGTGTGAGATGTACGGATCGTTTTGAAGGCACTAGTGACAGGATTGCTCCTTTTGATGCTAAGCAAACTAGAACGAATTCATAGGACTCATAATCACCTCTTTCTTTGACAATTTGAGAGACCCAATGAAATAATAAGAAAGTCTCGCAAGACTTGTGTGAGATGTACGCATCGTTTTTAATGCGTTAGTCATGGGATTGCTCATTTTGATGCTAATCAAATTAGAACGAAGTAATAAGACTCCTAATTCTTTCACAATTTTAGAGAACAAATGAAACAATAAGAAGGTCTCCTTAAATGAAGACATGTGTAAGATGTACGCATCGTTTTTAATGCGATAATCATGGGATTGCTCCTTTTGATGCTAATCAAACTAGAACGAAGTTATAGGACTCCTAATCACTTCTTTCTTTGACTATTTTAGTCGACCAATAAAACAATAAGAAGGTCTCCCAAAATGAATACTTTTATGAGATGTACGCTTGATTTTGAACCCGATAGTCATGGGTTTCTCCTTTTGACGCTAATCAAACTAGAATGAAGTAATACAACTCTTAATCACCTCTTTCTTTGTAAATTTTAAAAAACCAATGAAACAATATGAAGGTCTCCCTAAATGAAGGCTTATGTGAGATCTACGCATCGTTTTGGACGCGATAGTGACGTGATTGCTCCTTTTGATGCTATTTTCAACTAGAACGAAGTAATAGAACTCATAATCACATATATTTTGACAATTTGAGAGAACTAATGAAACATTAAGAAGGTCTCCCTAAATGAAGACTTGTGTGAGATGTACGGATCGTTTTGAAGGCACTAGTGACAGGATTGCTCCTTTTGATGCTAAGCAAACTAGAACGAATTCATAGGACTCATAATCACCTCTTTCTTTGACAATTTGAGAGACCCAATGAAATAATAAGAAAGTCTCGCAAGACTTGTGTGAGATGTACGCATCGTTTTTAATGCGTTAGTCATGGGATTGCTCCTTTTGATGCTAATCAAATTAGAACGAAGTAATAAGACTCCTAATTCTTTCACAATTTTAGAGAACAAATGAAACAATAAGAAGGTCTCCTTAAATGAAGACATGTGTAAGATGTACGCATCGTTTTTAATGCGATAATCATGGGATTGCTCCTTTTGATGCTAATCAAACTAGAACGAAGTTATAGGACTCCTAATCACTTCTTTCTTTGACAATTTTAGTCGACCAATAAAACAATAAGAATGTCTCCCAAAATGAATACTTTTATGAGATGTACGCTTGATTTTGAACCCGATAGTCATGGGTTTCTCCTTTTGACGCTAATCAAACTAGAACGAAGTAATACAACTCTTAATCACCTCTTTCTTTGTAAATTTGAAAAAACCAATGAAACAATATGACGGTCTCTTTAAATGAAGACTTGTGTGAGATCTACGCATCGTTTTGGACGCGATAGTGATGAGATTGCTCCTTTTGATGCTATATTCAAATAGAACGAAGTAATAGAACATATAATCACCTATATTTTGATAATTTGAGAGAACTAATGAAACATTAAGAAGATCTCCCTAAATGAAGACTTGTGTGAGATGTACGGCTCGTTTCACTAGTGACAGGATTGGTCCTTTTGATGCTAATCAAACTAGAACGAATTCATAGGACTCATAATCACCTCTTTCTTTGACAATTTGAGAGACCCAATGAAACAATAAGAAGGTCTCCCTAAATCAAGACTTCTGTGAGATGTACGCGTCGTTTTTAACGCGATAGTCATGGGATTGCTTCTTTAGATGCTAATCAAATTAGAACGAAGTAATAAAAGTCCTAATCAACTCCTTCTTTCACAATTTTAGAGAACCAATGAAACAATAAGAAGGTATCCTTAAATGAAGACATGTGTGAGATGTACGCATCGTTTTTAATGCGATAGTCATGGGATTACTCCTTTTGATGCTAATCAAACTAGAACGAAGTTATAGGACTCCGAATCACCTCTTTCTTCGACAATTTTAGAGCACCAATGAAATAATAAGAAGGTCTCCCTAAATGAAGCCTTGTGTGAGATGTACACATGGTTTTGAACGCGATAGTCATGGGTTTGTCGTTTTGACACTAATCAAACTTGATCGATGTAATACAACTCTTAATCACCTCTTTCTTTGTAAATTTGAAAAAACCAATGAAACAATATTAAGGTCTCCCTAAATAAATACTTTGTGAGATATACGCATCGTTTTGGACGCGATAGTGATTTGATTGCTCCTTTTGATGCTAATTTCAACTAGAACGAAGTAATAGAACTCAAAATCAACTATATTTTTATAATTTGAGAGAACTAATGAAACATTAAGAAGGTCTTCCTAAATGACGACTTGTGTGAGATGTACGGATCGTTTTGAAGGCACTAGTGATATGATTGCTCCTTTTGATGCTAATCAAACTAGAACGAATTCATAGGACTCATAATCACCTCTTTCTTTGACCATTTGAGAGACCCAATGAAATAATTAAAAGGTCTCCCTAAATCAAGACTTGTGTGAGATGTACGCATCGTTTTTAACGCGATAGGATTGCTCTTTTGGATACTAATCAAATTAGAACGAAGTAATAAGACTCCTAATTACCTTCTTCTTTCACAATATTAGAGAACCAATTAAACAATAAGAAGGTCTCTTAAATGAAGACATGTGTGAGATGTACGCATCGTTTTTAACGCGATAGTCATGGGATTGCTCCTTTTCATGTTAATCAAACTAGAACGAAGTTATAGTACTCCTAATCACTTCTTTCTTTGACGATTTTAGTGCACCAATTAAACAATAAGAACGTCTCCCAAAATGAATACTTTTGTGAGATGTACGCTTGATTTTGTACCCGATAGTCATGGGTTTCTCCTTTTGACGCTAATCAAACTAGAATGAAGTAATACAACTCTTAATCACCTCTTTCTTTGTAAATTTTAAAAAACCAATGAAACAATATGAAGGTCTCCCTAAATGAAGGCTTATGTGAGATCTACGCATCGTTTTGGACGCGATAGTGATTTGATTGCTGCTTTTGATGCTATTTTCAACTAGAACGAAGTAATAGAACTCATAATCACATATATTTTGACAATTTGAGAGAACTAATGAAATATTAAGAAGGTCTCCCTAAATAAAGACTTGTGTGAGATGTACGGATCGTTTTGAAGGCACTAGTGACAGGATTGCTCCTTTTGATGCTAAGCAAACTAGAACGAATTCATAGGACTCATAATCACCTCTTTCTTTGACAATTTGAGAGACCCAATGAAATAATAAGAAAGTCTCGCAAGACTTGTGTGAGATGTACGCATCGTTTTTAATGCGTTAGTCATGGGATTGCTCATTTTGATGCTAATCAAATTAGAACGAAGTAATAAGACTCCTAATTCTTTCACAATTTTAGAGAACAAATGAAACAATAAGAAGGTCTCCTTAAATGAAGACATGTGTAAGATGTACGCATCGTTTTTAATGCGATAATCATGGGATTGCTCCTTTTGATGCTAATCAAACTAGAACGAAGTTATAGGACTCCTAATCACTTCTTTCTTTGACTATTTTAGTCGACCAATAAACAATAAGAAGGTCTCCCAAAATGAATACTTTTATGAGATGTACGCTTGATTTTGAACCCGATAGTCATGGGTTTCTCCTTTTGACGCTAATCAAACTAGAATGAAGTAATACAACTCTTAATCACCTCTTTCTTTGTAAATTTTAAAAAACCAATGAAACAATATGAAGGTCTCCCTAAATGAAGGCTTATGTGAGATCTACGCATCGTTTTGGACGCGATAGTGACGTGATTGCTCCTTTTGATGCTATTTTCAACTAGAACGAAGTAATAGAACTCATAATCACATATATTTTGACAATTTGAGAGAACTAATGAAACATTAAGAAGGTCTCCCTAAATGAAGACTTGTGTGAGATGTACGGATCGTTTTGAAGGCACTAGTGACAGGATTGCTCCTTTTGATGCTAAGCAAACTAGAACGAATTCATAGGACTCATAATCACCTCTTTCTTTGACAATTTGAGAGACCCAATGAAATAATAAGAAAGTCTCGCAAGACTTGTGTGAGATGTACGCATCGTTTTTAATGCGTTAGTCATGGGATTGCTCCTTTTGATGCTAATCAAATTAGAACGAAGTAATAAGACTCCTAATTCTTTCACAATTTTAGAGAACAAATGAAACAATAAGAAGGTCTCCTTAAATGAAGACATGTGTAAGATGTACGCATCGTTTTTAATGCGATAATCATGGGATTGCTCCTTTTGATGCTAATCAAACTAGAAGGAAGTTATAGGACTCCTAATCACTTCTTTCTTTGACAATTTTAGTCGACCAATAAAACAATAAGAATGTCTCCCAAAATGAATACTTTTATGAGATGTACGCTTGATTTTGAACCCGATAGTCATGGGTTTCTCCTTTTGACGCTAATCAAACTAGAACGAAGTAATACAACTCTTAATCACCTCTTTCTTTGTAAATTTGAAAAAACCAATGAAACAATATGACGGTCTCCCTAAATGAAGACTTGTGTGAGATCTACGCATCGTTTTGGACGCGATAGTGATGAGATTGCTCCTTTTGATGCTATATTCAATTAGAACGAAGTAATAGAACATATAATCACCTATATTTTGATAATTTGAGAGAACAAATGAAACATTAAGAAGGTCTCCCTAAATGAAGACTTGTGTGAGATGTACGGCTCGTTTCACTAGTGACAGGATTGGTCCTTTTGATGCTAATCAAACTAGAACGAATTCATAGGACTCATAATCACCTCTTTCTTTGACAATTTGAGAGACCCAATGAAACAATAAGAAGGTCTCCCTAAATCAAGACTTCTGTGAGATGTACGCGTCGTTTTTAACGCGATAGTCATGGGATTGCTTCTTTAGATGCTAATCAAATTAGAACGAAGTAATAAAAGTCCTAATCAACTCCTTCTTTCACAATTTTAGAGAACCAATGAAACAATAAGAAGGTATCCTTAAATGAAGACATGTGTGAGATGTACGCATCGTTTTTAATGCGATAGTCATGGGATTACTCCTTTTGATGCTAATCAAACTAGAACGAAGTTATAGGACTCCGAATCACCTCTTTCTTCGACAATTTTAGAGCACCAATGAAATAATAAGAAGGTCTCCCTAAATGAAGCCTTGTGTGAGATGTACACATGGTTTTGAACGCGATAGTCATGGGTTTGTCGTTTTGACACTAATCAAACTTGATCGATGTAATACAACTCTTAATCACCTCTTTCTTTGTAAATTTGAAAAAACCAATGAAACAATATTAAGGTCTCCCTAAATAAATACTTTGTGAGATATACGCATCGTTTTGGACGCGATAGTGATTTGATTGCTCCTTTTGATGCTAATTTCAACTAGAACGAAGTAATAGAACTCAAAATCAACTATATTTTTATAATTTGAGAGAACTAATGAAACATTAAGAAGGTCTTCCTAAATGACGACTTGTGTGAGATGTACGGATCGTTTTGAAGGCACTAGTGATATGATTGCTCCTTTTGATGCTAATCAAACTAGAACGAATTCATAGGACTCATAATCACCTCTTTCTTTGACCATTTGAGAGACCCAATGAAATAATTAAAAGGTCTCCCTAAATCAAGACTTGTGTGAGATGTACGCATCGTTTTTAACGCGATAGGATTGCTCTTTTGGATACTAATCAAATTAGAACGAAGTAATAAGACTCCTAATTACCTTCTTCTTTCACAATATTAGAGAACCAATTAAACAATAAGAAGGTCTCTTAAATGAAGACATGTGTGAGATGTACGCATCGTTTTTAACGCGATAGTCATGGGATTGCTCCTTTTCATGTTAATCAAACTAGAACGAAGTTATAGTACTCCTAATCACTTCTTTCTTTGACGATTTTAGTGCACCAATTAAACAATAAGAACGTCTCCCAAAATGAATACTTTTGTGAGATGTACGCTTGATTTTGTACCCGATAGTCATGGGTTTCTCCTTTTGACGCTAATCAAACTAGAATGAAGTAATACAACTCTTAATCACCTCTTTCTTTGTAAATTTTAAAAAACCAATGAAACAATATGAAGGTCTCCCTAAATGAAGGCTTATGTGAGATCTACGCATCGTTTTGGACGCGATAGTGATTTGATTGCTGCTTTTGATGCTATTTTCAACTAGAACGAAGTAATAGAACTCATAATCACATATATTTTGACAATTTGAGAGAACTAATGAAATATTAAGAAGGTCTCCCTAAATAAAGACTTGTGTGAGATGTACGGATCGTTTTGAAGGCACTAGTGACAGGATTGCTCCTTTTGATGCTAAGCAAACTAGAACGAATTCATAGGACTCATAATCACCTCTTTCTTTGACAATTTGAGAGACCCAATGAAATAATAAGAAAGTCTCGCAAGACTTGTGTGAGATGTACGCATCGTTTTTAATGCGTTAGTCATGGGATTGCTCATTTTGATGCTAATCAAATTAGAACGAAGTAATAAGACTCCTAATTCTTTCACAATTTTAGAGAACAAATGAAACAATAAGAAGGTCTCCTTAAATGAAGACATGTGTAAGATGTACGCATCGTTTTTAATGCGATAATCATGGGATTGCTCCTTTTGATGCTAATCAAACTAGAACGAAGTTATAGGACTCCTAATCACTTCTTTCTTTGACTATTTTAGTCGACCAATAAAACAATAAGAAGGTCTCCCAAAATGAATACTTTTATGAGATGTACGCTTGATTTTGAACCCGATAGTCATGGGTTTCTCCTTTTGACGCTAATCAAACTAGAATGAAGTAATACAACTCTTAATCACCTCTTTCTTTGTAAATTTTAAAAAACCAATGAAACAATATGAAGGTCTCCCTAAATGAAGGCTTATGTGAGATCTACGCATCGTTTTGGACGCGATAGTGACGTGATTGCTCCTTTTGATGCTATTTTCAACTAGAACGAAGTAATAGAACTCATAATCACATATATTTTGACAATTTGAGAGAACTAATGAAACATTAAGAAGGTCTCCCTAAATGAAGACTTGTGTGAGATGTACGGATCGTTTTGAAGGCACTAGTGACAGGATTGCTCCTTTTGATGCTAAGCAAACTAGAACGAATTCATAGGACTCATAATCACCTCTTTCTTTGACAATTTGAGAGACCCAATGAAATAATAAGAAAGTCTCGCAAGACTTGTGTGAGATGTACGCATCGTTTTTAATGCGTTAGTCATGGGATTGCTCCTTTTGATGCTAATCAAATTAGAACGAAGTAATAAGACTCCTAATTCTTTCACAATTTTAGAGAACAAATGAAACAATAAGAAGGTCTCCTTAAATGAAGACATGTGTAAGATGTACGCATCGTTTTTAATGCGATAATCATGGGATTGCTCCTTTTGATGCTAATCAAACTAGAAGGAAGTTATAGGACTCCTAATCACTTCTTTCTTTGACAATTTTAGTCGACCAATAAAACAATAAGAATGTCTCCCAAAATGAATACTTTTATGAGATGTACGCTTGATTTTGAACCCGATAGTCATGGGTTTCTCCTTTTGACGCTAATCAAACTAGAACGAAGTAATACAACTCTTAATCACCTCTTTCTTTGTAAATTTGAAAAAACCAATGAAACAATATGACGGTCTCCCTAAATGAAGACTTGTGTGAGATCTACGCATCGTTTTGGACGCGATAGTGATGAGATTGCTCCTTTTGATGCTATATTCAAATAGAACGAAGTAATAGAACATATAATCACCTATATTTTGATAATTTGAGAGAACTAATGAAACATTAAGAAGATCTCCCTAAATGAAGACTTGTGTGAGATGTACGGCTCGTTTCACTAGTGACAGGATTGGTCCTTTTGATGCTAATCAAACTAGAACGAATTCATAGGACTCATAATCACCTCTTTCTTTGACAATTTGAGAGACCCAATGAAACAATAAGAAGGTCTCCCTAAATCAAGACTTCTGTGAGATGTACGCGTCGTTTTTAACGCGATAGTCATGGGATTGCTTCTTTAGATGCTAATCAAATTAGAACGAAGTAATAAAAGTCCTAATCAACTCCTTCTTTCACAATTTTAGAGAACCAATGAAACAATAAGAAGGTATCCTTAAATGAAGACATGTGTGAGATGTACGCATCGTTTTTAATGCGATAGTCATGGGATTACTCCTTTTGATGCTAATCAAACTAGAACGAAGTTATAGGACTCCGAATCACCTCTTTCTTCGACAATTTTAGAGCACCAATGAAATAATAAGAAGGTCTCCCTAAATGAAGCCTTGTGTGAGATGTACACATGGTTTTGAACGCGATAGTCATGGGTTTGTCGTTTTGACACTAATCAAACTTGATCGATGTAATACAACTCTTAATCACCTCTTTCTTTGTAAATTTGAAAAAACCAATGAAACAATATTAAGGTCTCCCTAAATAAATACTTTGTGAGATATACGCATCGTTTTGGACGCGATAGTGATTTGATTGCTCCTTTTGATGCTAATTTCAACTAGAACGAAGTAATAGAACTCAAAATCAACTATATTTTTATAATTTGAGAGAACTAATGAAACATTAAGAAGGTCTTCCTAAATGACGACTTGTGTGAGATGTACGGATCGTTTTGAAGGCACTAGTGATATGATTGCTCCTTTTGATGCTAATCAAACTAGAACGAATTCATAGGACTCATAATCACCTCTTTCTTTGACCATTTGAGAGACCCAATGAAATAATTAAAAGGTCTCCCTAAATCAAGACTTGTGTGAGATGTACGCATCGTTTTTAACGCGATAGGATTGCTCTTTTGGATACTAATCAAATTAGAACGAAGTAATAAGACTCCTAATTACCTTCTTCTTTCACAATATTAGAGAACCAATTAAACAATAAGAAGGTCTCTTAAATGAAGACATGTGTGAGATGTACGCATCGTTTTTAACGCGATAGTCATGGGATTGCTCCTTTTCATGTTAATCAAACTAGAACGAAGTTATAGTACTCCTAATCACTTCTTTCTTTGACGATTTTAGTGCACCAATTAAACAATAAGAACGTCTCCCAAAATGAATACTTTTGTGAGATGTACGCTTGATTTTGAACCCGATAGTCATGGGTTTCTCCTTTTGACGCTAATCAAACTAGAATGAAGTAATACAACTCTTAATCACCTCTTTCTTTGTAAATTTTAAAAAACCAATGAAACAATATGAAGGTCTCCCTAAATGAAGGCTTATGTGAGATCTACGCATCGTTTTGGACGCGATAGTGATGTGATTGCTGCCTTTTGATGCTATTTTCAACTAGAACGAAGTAATAGAACTCATAATCACATATATTTTGACAATTTGAGAGAACTAATGAAACATTAAGAAGGTCTCCCTAAATGAAGACTTGTGTGAGATGTACGGATCGTTTTGAAGGCACTAGTGACAGGATTGCTCCTTTTGATGCTAAGCAAACTAGAACGAATTCATAGGACTCATAATCACCTCTTTCTTTGACAATTTGAGAGACCCAATGAAATAATAAGAAAGTCTCGCAAGACTTGTGTGAGATGTACGCATCGTTTTTAATGCGTTAGTCATGGGATTGCTCATTTTGATGCTAATCAAATTAGAACGAAGTAATAAGACTCCTAATTCTTTCACAATTTTAGAGAACAAATGAAACAATAAGAAGGTCTCCTTAAATGAAGACATGTGTAAGATGTACGCATCGTTTTTAATGCGATAATCATGGGATTGCTCCTTTTGATGCTAATCAAACTAGAACGAAGTTATAGGACTCCTAATCACTTCTTTCTTTGACTATTTTAGTCGACCAATAAAACAATAAGAAGGTCTCCCAAAATGAATACTTTTATGAGATGTACGCTTGATTTTGAACCCGATAGTCATGGGTTTCTCCTTTTGACGCTAATCAAACTAGAATGAAGTAATACAACTCTTAATCACCTCTTTCTTTGTAAATTTTAAAAAACCAATGAAACAATATGAAGGTCTCCCTAAATGAAGGCTTATGTGAGATCTACGCATCGTTTTGGACGCGATAGTGATGTGATTGCTCCTTTTGATGCTATTTTCAACTAGAACGAAGTAATAGAACTCATAATCACATATATTTTGACAATTTGAGAGAACTAATGAAACATTAAGAAGGTCTCCCTAAATGAAGACTTGTGTGAGATGTACGGATCGTTTTGAAGGCACTAGTGACAGGATTGCTCCTTTTGATGCTAATCAAACTAGAACGAATTCATAGGACTCATAATCACCTCTTTCTTTGACAATTTGAGAGACCCAATGAAATAATAAGAAAGTCTCCCTAAATCAAGACTTGTGTGAGATGTACGCATCGTTTTTAATGCGATAGTCATGGGATTGCTCCTTTTGATGCTAATCAAATTAGAACGAAGTAATAAGACTCCTAATACTTCTTTCACAATTTTAGAGAACAAATGAAACAATAAGAAGGTCTCCTTAAATGAAGACATGTGTAAGATGTACGCATCGTTTTTAATGCGATAGTCATGGGATTGCTCCTTTTGATGCTAATCAAACTAGAACGAAGTTATAGGACTCCTAATCACTTCTTTCTTTGACAATTTTAGTCGACCAATAAAACAATAAGAATGTCTCCCAAAATGAATACTTTTATGAGATGTACGCTTGATTTTGAACCCGATAGTCATGGGTTTCTCCTTTTGACGCTAATCAAACTAGAACGAAGTAATACAACTCTTAATCACCTCTTTCTTTGTAAATTTGAAAAAACCAATGAAACAATATGACGGTCTCCCTAAATGAAGACTTGTGTGAGATCTACGCATCGTTTTGGACGCGATAGTGATGAGATTGCTCCTTTTGATGCTATATTCAATTAGAACGAAGTAATAGAACATATAATCACCTATATTTTGATAATTTGAGAGAACTAATGAAACATTAAGAAGATCTCCCTAAATGAAGACTTGTGTGAGATGTACGGCTCGTTTCACTAGTGACAGGATTGGTCCTTTTGATGCTAATCAAACTAGAACGAATTCATAGGACTCATAATCACCTCTTTCTTTGACAATTTGAGAGACCCAATGAAACAATAAGAAGGTCTCCCTAAATCAAGACTTCTGTGAGATGTACGCGTCGTTTTTAACGCGATAGTCATGGGATTGCTTCTTTAGATGCTAATCAAATTAGAACGAAGTAATAAAAGTCCTAATCAACTCCTTCTTTCACAATTTTAGAGAACCAATGAAACAATAAGAAGGTATCCTTAAATGAAGACATGTGTGAGATGTACGCATCGTTTTTAATGCGATAGTCATGGGATTACTCCTTTTGATGCTAATCAAACTAGAACGAAGTTATAGGACTCCGAATCACCTCTTTCTTCGACAATTTTAGAGCACCAATGAAATAATAAGAAGGTCTCCCTAAATGAAGCCTTGTGTGAGATGTACACATGGTTTTGAACGCGATAGTCATGGGTTTGTCGTTTTGACACTAATCAAACTAGATCGATGTAATACAACTCTTAATCACCTCTTTCTTTGTAAATTTGAAAAAACCAATGAAACAATATTAAGGTCTCCCTAAATAAATACTTTGTGAGATATACGCATCGTTTTGGACGCGATAGTGATTTGATTGCTCCTTTTGATGCTAATTTCAACTAGAACGAAGTAATAGAACTCAAAATCAACTATATTTTTATAATTTGAGAGAACTAATGAAACATTAAGAAGGTCTTCCTAAATGACGACTTGTGTGAGATGTACGGATCGTTTTGAAGGCACTAGTGATATGATTGCTCCTTTTGATGCTAATCAAACTAGAACGAATTCATAGGACTCATAATCACCTCTTTCTTTGACCATTTGAGAGACCCAATGAAATAATTAAAAGGTCTCCCTAAATCAAGACTTGTGTGAGATGTACGCATCGTTTTTAACGCGATAGGATTGCTCTTTTGGATACTAATCAAATTAGAACGAAGTAATAAGACTCCTAATTACCTTCTTCTTTCACAATATTAGAGAACCAATTAAACAATAAGAAGGTCTCTTAAATGAAGACATGTGTGAGATGTACGCATCGTTTTTAACTGCGATAGTCATGGGATTGCTCCTTTTGATGTTAATCAAACTAGAACGAAGTTATAGGACTCCTAATCACTTCTTTCTTTGACGATTTTAGTGCACCAATTAAACAATAAGAACGTCTCCCAAAATGAATACTTTTGTGAGATGTACGCTTGATTTTGAACCCGATAGTCATGGGTTTCTCCTTTTGACGCTAATCAAACTAGAATCGAAGTAATACAACTCTTAATCACCTCTTTCTTTGTAAATTTTAAAAAACCAATGAAACAATATGAAGGTCTCCCTAAATGAAGGCTTATGTGAGATCTACGCATCGTTTTGGACGCGATAGTGATGTGATTGCTCCTTTTGATGCTATTTCAACTAGAACGAAGTAATAGAACTCATAATCACATATATTTTGACTAATTTGAGAGAACTAATGAAACATTAAGAAGGTCTCCCTAAATGAAGACTTGTGTGAGATGTACGGATCGTTTTGAAGGCACTAGTGACAGGATTGCTCCTTTTGATGCTAAGCAAACTAGAACGAATTCATAGGACTCATAATCACCTCTTTCTTTGACAATTTGAGAGACCCAATGAAATAATAAGAAAGTCTCGCAAGACTTGTGTGAGATGTACGCATCGTTTTTAATGCGTTAGTCATGGGATTGCTCATTTTGATGCTAATCAAATTAGAACGAAGTAATAAGACTCCTAATTCTTTCACAATTTTAGAGAACAAATGAAACAATAAGAAGGTCTCCTTAAATGAAGACATGTGTAAGATGTACGCATCGTTTTTAATGCGATAATCATGGGATTGCTCCTTTTGATGCTAATCAAACTAGAACGAAGTTATAGGACTCCTAATCACTTCTTTCTTTGACTATTTTAGTCGACCAATAAAACAATAAGAAGGTCTCCCAAAATGAATACTTTTATGAGATGTACGCTTGATTTTGAACCCGATAGTCATGGGTTTCTCCTTTTGACGCTAATCAAACTAGAACGAAGTAATACAACTCTTAATCACCTCTTTCTTTGTAAATTTGAAAAAACCAATGAAACAATATGACGGTCTCCCTAAATGAAGACTTGTGTGAGATCTACGCATCGTTTTGGACGCGATAGTGATGAGATTGCTCCTTTTGATGCTATATTCAATTAGAACGAAGTAATAGAACATATAATCACCTATATTTTGATAATTTGAGAGAACTAATGAAACATTAAGAAGGTCTCCCTAAATGAAGACTTGTGTGAGATGTACGGCTCGTTTCACTAGTGACAGGATTGGTCCTTTTGATGCTAATCAAACTAGAACGAATTCATAGGACTCATAATCACCTCTTTCTTTGACAATTTGAGAGACCCAATGAAACAATAAGAAGGTCTCCCTAAATCAAGACTTCTGTGAGATGTACGCGTCGTTTTTAACGCGATAGTCATGGGATTGCTTCTTTAGATGCTAATCAAATTAGAACGAAGTAATAAAAGTCCTAATCACCTCCTTCTTTCACAATTTTAGAGAACCAATGAAACAATAAGAAGGTATCCTTAAATGAAGACATGTGTGAGATGTACGCATCGTTTTTAATGCGATAGTCATGGGATTACTCCTTTTGATGCTAATCAAACTAGAACGAAGTTATAGGACTCCGAATCACCTCTTTCTTCGACAATTTTAGAGCACCAATGAAACAATAAGAAGGTCTCCCTAAATGAAGCCTTGTGTGAGATGTACACATGGTTTTGAACGCGATAGTCATGGGTTTGTCGTTTTGACACTAATCAAACTAGATCGATGTAATACAACTCTTAATCACCTCTTTCTTTGTAAATTTGAAACAACCAATGAAACAATATTAAGGTCTCCCTAAATAAAGACTTGTGTGAGATATACGCATCGTTTTGGACGCGATAGTGATGTGATTGCTCCTTTTGATGCTAATTTCAACTAGAACGAAGTAATAGAACTCATAATCAACTATATTTTATAATTTGAGAGAACTAATGAAACATTAAGAAGATCTTCCTAAATGACGACTTGTGTGAGATGTACGGATCGTTTTGAAGGCACTAGTGATATGATTGCTCCTTTTGATGCTAATCAAACTAGAACGAATTCATAGGACTCATAATCACCTCTTTCTTTGACCATTTGAGAGACCCAATGAAATAATTAAAAGGTCTCCCTAAATCAAGACTTGTGTGAGATGTACGCATCGTTTTTAACGCGATAGTCATATGGGATTGCTCTTTTGATACTAATCAAATTAGAACGAAGTAATAAGACTCCTAATTACCTTCTTCTTTCACAATATTAGAGAACCAATTAAACAATAAGAAGGTCTCTTAAATGAAGACATGTGTAAGATGTACGCATCGTTTTTAATGCGATAATCATGGGATTGCTCCTTTTGATGCTAATCAAACTAGAACGAAGTTATAGGACTCCTAATCACTTCTTTCTTTGACGATTTTAGTGCACCAATTAAACAATAAGAACGTCTCCCAAAATGAATACTTTTGTGAGATGTACGCTTGATTTTGAACCCGATAGTCATGGGTTTCTCCTTTTGACGCTAATCAAACTAGAATGAAGTAATACAACTCTTAATCACCTCTTTCTTTGTAAATTTTAAAAAACCAATGAAACAATATGAAGGTCTCCCTAAATGAAGGCTTATGTGAGATCTACGCATCGTTTTGGACGCGATAGTGATGTGATTGCTCCTTTTGATGCTATTTCAACTAGAACGAAGTAATAGAACTCATAATCACATATATTTTGACAATTTGAGAGAACTAATGAAACATTAAGAAGGTCTCCCTAAATGAAGACTTGTGTGAGATGTACGGATCGTTTTGAAGGCACTAGTGACAGGATTGCTCCTTTTGATGCTAAGCAAACTAGAACGAATTCATAGGACTCATAATCACCTCTTTCTTTGACAATTTGAGAGACCCAATGAAATAATAAGAAAGTCTCGCAAGACTTGTGTGAGATGTACGCATCGTTTTTAATGCGTTAGTCATGGGATTGCTCCTTTTGATGCTAATCAAATTAGAACGAAGTAATAAGACTCCTAATTCTTTCACAATTTTAGAGAACAAATGAAACAATAAGAAGGTCTCCTTAAATGAAGACATGTGTAAGATGTACGCATCGTTTTTAATGCGATAATCATGGGATTGCTCCTTTTGATGCTAATCAAACTAGAACGAAGTTATAGGACTCCTAATCACTTCTTTCTTTGACTATTTTAGTCGACCAATAAAACAATAAGAAGGTCTCCCAAAATGAATACTTTTATGAGATGTACGCTTGATTTTGAACCCGATAGTCATGGGTTTCTCCTTTTGACGCTAATCAAACTAGAACGAAGTAATACAACTCTTAATCACCTCTTTCTTTGTAAATTTGAAAAAACCAATGAAACAATATGACGGTCTCCCTAAATGAAGACTTGTGTGAGATCTACGCATCGTTTTGGACGCGATAGTGATGAGATTGCTCCTTTTGATGCTATATTCAACTAGAACGAAGTAATAGAACATATAATCACCTATATTTTGATAATTTGAGAGAACAAATGAAACATTAAGAAGGTCTCCCTAAATGAAGACTTGTGTGAGATGTACGGATCGTTTGAGCACTAGTGACAGGATTGGCTCCTTTTGATGCTAATCAAACTAGAACGAATTCATAGGACTCATAATCACCTCTTTCTTTGACAATTTGAGAGACCCAATGAAACAATAAGAAGGTCTCCCTAAATCAAGACTTCTGTGAGATGTACGCGTCGTTTTTAACGCGATAGTCATGGGATTGCTTCTTTAGATGCTAATCAAATTAGAACGAAGTAATAAAAGTCCTAATCACCTCCTTCTTTCACAATTTTAGAGAACCAATGAAACAATAAGAAGGTATCCTTAAATGAAGACATGTGTGAGATGTACGCATCGTTTTTAATGCGATAGTCATGGGATTACTCCTTTTGATGCTAATCAAACTAGAACGAAGTTATAGGACTCCGAATCACCTCTTTCTTCGACAATTTTAGAGCACCAATGAAACAATAAGAAGGTCTCCCTAAATGAAGCCTTGTGTGAGATGTACACATGGTTTTGAACGCGATAGTCATGGGTTTGTCGTTTTGACACTAATCAAACTAGATCGATGTAATACAACTCTTAATCACCTCTTTCTTTGTAAATTTGAAACAACCAATGAAACAATATTAAGGTCTCCCTAAATAAATACTTGTGTGAGATATACGCATCGTTTTGGACGCGATAGTGATGTGATTGCTCCTTTTGATGCTAATTTCAACTAGAACGAAGTAATAGAACTCATAATCAACTATATTTTTATAATTTGAGAGAACTAATGAAACATTAAGAAGATCTTCCTAAATGACGACTTGTGTGAGATGTACGGATCGTTTTGAAGGCACTAGTGATATGATTGCTCCTTTTGATGCTAATCAAACTAGAACGAATTCATAGGACTCATAATCACCTCTTTCTTTGACCATTTGAGAGACCCAATGAAATAATTAAAAGGTCTCCCTAAATCAAGACTTGTGTGAGATGTACGCATCGTTTTTAACGCGATAGTCATGGATTGCTCTTTTGATACTAATCAAATTAGAACGAAGTAATAAGACTCCTAATTACCTTCTTCTTTCACAATATTAGAGAACCAATTAAACAATAAGAAGGTCTCTTAAATGAAGACATGTGTGAGATGTACGCATCGTTTTTAACGCGATAGTCATGGGATTGCTCCTTTTGATGTTAATCAAACTAGAACGAAGTTATAGGACTCCTAATCACTTCTTTCTTTGACGATTTTAGTGCACCAATTAAACAATAAGAACGTCTCCCAAAATGAATACTTTTGTGAGATGTACGCTTGATTTTGAACCCGATAGTCATGGGTTTCTCCTTTTGACGCTAATCAAACTAGAATGAAGTAATACAACTCTTAATCACCTCTTTCTTTGTAAATTTTAAAAAACCAATGAAACAATATGAAGGTCTCCCTAAATGAAGGCTTATGTGAGATCTACGCATCGTTTTGGACGCGATAGTGATGTGATTGCTCCTTTTGATGCTATTTTCAACTAGAACGAAGTAATAGAACTCATAATCACATATATTTTGACAATTTGAGAGAACTAATGAAACATTAAGAAGGTCTCCCTAAATGAAGACTTGTGTGAGATGTACGGATCGTTTTGAAGGCACTAGTGACAGGATTGCTCCTTTTGATGCTAAGCAAACTAGAACGAATTCATAGGACTCATAATCACCTCTTTCTTTGACAATTTGAGAGACCCAATGAAATAATAAGAAAGTCTCGCAAGACTTGTGTGAGATGTACGCATCGTTTTTAATGCGTTAGTCATGGGATTGCTCCTTTTGATGCTAATCAAATTAGAACGAAGTAATAAGACTCCTAATTCTTTCACAATTTTAGAGAACAAATGAAACAATAAGAAGGTCTCCTTAAATGAAGACATGTGTAAGATGTACGCATCGTTTTTAATGCGATAATCATGGGATTGCTCCTTTTGATGCTAATCAAACTAGAACGAAGTTATAGGACTCCTAATCACTTCTTTCTTTGACTATTTTAGTCGACCAATAAAACAATAAGAAGGTCTCCCAAAATGAATACTTTTATGAGATGTACGCTTGATTTTGAACCCGATAGTCATGGGTTTCTCCTTTTGACGCTAATCAAACTAGAACGAAGTAATACAACTCTTAATCACCTCTTTCTTTGTAAATTTGAAAAAACCAATGAAACAATATGACGGTCTCCCTAAATGAAGGCTTATGTGAGATCTACGCATCGTTTTGGACGCGATAGTGATGTGATTGCTCCTTTTGATGCTATTTTCAACTAGAACGAAGTAATAGAACTCATAATCACCTATATTTTGACTAATTTGAGAGAACTAATGAAACATTAAGAAGGTCTCCCTAAATGAAGACTTGTGTGAGATGTACGGATCGTTTGAAGGCACTAGTGACAGGATTGCTCCTTTTGATGCTAATCAAACTAGAACGAATTCATAGGACTCATAATCACCTCTTTCTTTGACAATTTGAGAGACCCAATGAAATAATTAAAAGGTCTCCCTAAATCAAGACTTGTGTGAGATGTACGCATCGTTTTTAATGCGATAGTCATGGGATTGCTCCGTTTAATGCTAATCAAATTAAAACGAAGTAATAGGACTCCTAATTCTTTCACAATTTTAGAGAACAATGAAACAATAAGAAGGTCTCCTTAAATGAAGACATGTGTAAGATGTACGCATCGTTTTTAATGCGATAGTCATGGGATTGCTCCTTTTGATGCTAATCAAACTAGAACGAAGTTATAGGACTCCTAATCACTTCTTTCTTTGACAATTTTAGTCGACCAATAAAACAATAAGAAGGTCTCCCAAAATGAATACTTTTATGAGATGTACGCTTGATTTTGAAACCCGATAGTCATGGGTTTCTCCTTTTGACGCTAATCAAACTAGAACGAAGTAATACAACTCTTAATCACCTCTTTCTTTGTAAATTTGAAAAAAACCAATGAAACAATATGACGGTCTCCCTAAATGAAGACTTGTGTGAGATCTACGCATCGTTTGGACGCGATAGTGATGAGATTGCTCCTTTTGATGCTATATTCAAATAGAACGAAGTAATAGAACATATAATCACCTATATTTTGATAATTTGAGAGAACTAATGAAACATTAAGAAGGTCTCCCTAAATGAAGACTTGTGTGAGATGTACGGCTCGTTTCACTAGTGACAGGATTGGTCCTTTTGATGCTAATCAAACTAGAACGAATTCATAGGACTCATAATCACCTCTTTCTTTGACAATTTGAGAGACCCAATGAAACAATAAGAAGGTCTCCCTAAATCAAGACTTCTGTGAGATGTACGCGTCGTTTTTAACGCGATAGTCATGGGATTGCTTCTTTAGATGCTAATCAAATTAGAACGAAGTAATAAAAGTCCTAATCACCTCCTTCTTTCACAATTTTAGAGAACCAATGAAACAATAAGAAGGTATCCTTAAATGAAGACATGTGTGAGATGTACGCATCGTTTTTAATGCGATAGTCATGGGATTACTCCTTTTGATGCTAATCAAACTAGAACGAAGTTATAGGACTCCGAATCACCTCTTTCTTCGACAATTTTAGAGCACCAATGAAATAATAAGAAGGTCTCCCTAAATGAAGCCTTGTGTGAGATGTACACATGGTTTTGAACGCGATAGTCATGGGTTTGTCGTTTTGACACTAATCAAACTAGATCGATGTAATACAACTCTTAATCACCTCTTTCTTTGTAAATTTGAAACAACCAATGAAACAATATTAAGGTCTCCCTAAATAAATACTTTGTGAGATATACGCATCGTTTTGGACGCGATAGTGATTTGATTGCTCCTTTTGATGCTAATTTCAACTAGAACGAAGTAATAGAACTCATAATCAACTATATTTTATAATTTGAGAGAACTAATGAAACATTAAGAAGATCTTCCTAAATGACGACTTGTGTGAGATGTACGGATCGTTTTGAAGGCACTAGTGATATGATTGCTCCTTTTGATGCTAATCAAACTAGAACGAATTCATAGGACTCATAATCACCTCTTTCTTTGACCATTTGAGGACCCAATGAAATAATTAAAAGGTCTCCCTAAATCAAGACTTGTGTGAGATGTACGCATCGTTTTTAACGCGATAGTCATAGGATTGCTCTTTTGGATACTAATCAAATTAGAACGAAGTAATAAGACTCCTAATTACCTTCTTCTTTCACAATATTAGAGAACCAATTAAACAATAAGAAGGTCTCTTAAATGAAGACATGTGTGAGATGTACGCATCGTTTTTAACGCGATAGTCATGGGATTGCTCCTTTTGATGTTAATCAAACTAGAACGAAGTTATAGGACTCCTAATCACTTCTTTCTTTGACGATTTTAGTGCACCAATTAAACAATAAGAACGTCTCCCAAAATGAATACTTTTGTGAGATGTACGCTTGATTTTGAACCCGATAGTCATGGGTTTCTCCTTTTGACGCTAATCAAACTAGAATGAAGTAATACAACTCTTAATCACCTCTTTCTTTGTAAATTTTAAAAAACCAATGAAACAATATGAAGGTCTCCCTAAATGAAGGCTTATGTGAGATCTACGCATCGTTTTGGACGCGATAGTGATGTGATTGCTCCTTTTGATGCTATTTTCAACTAGAACGAAGTAATAGAACTCATAATCACATATATTTTGACAATTTGAGAGAACTAATGAAACATTAAGAAGGTCTCCCTAAATGAAGACTTGTTGAGATGTACGGATCGTTTTGAAGGCACTAGTGACAGGATTGCTCCTTTTGATGCTAAGCAAACTAGAACGAATTCATAGGACTCATAATCACCTCTTTCTTTGACAATTTGAGAGACCCAATGAAATAATAAGAAAGTCTCGCAAGACTTGTGTGAGATGTACGCATCGTTTTTAATGCGTTAGTCATGGGATTGCTCCTTTTGATGCTAATCAAATTAGAACGAAGTAATAAGACTCCTAATTCTTTCACAATTTTAGAGAACAAATGAAACAATAAGAAGGTCTCCTTAAATGAAGACATGTGTAAGATGTACGCATCGTTTTTAATGCGATAATCATGGGATTGCTCCTTTTGATGCTAATCAAACTAGAAACGAAGTTATAGGACTCCTAATCACTTCTTTCTTTGACTATTTTAGTCGACCAATAAAACAATAAGAAGGTCTCCCAAAATGAATACTTTTATGAGATGTACGCTTGATTTTGAACCCGATAGTCATGGGTTTCTCCTTTTGACGCTAATCAAACTAGAACGAAGTAATACAACTCTTAATCACCTCTTTCTTTGTAAATTTGAAAAAACCAATGAAACAATATGACGGTCTCCCTAAATGAAGACTTGTGTGAGATCTACGCATCGTTTTGGACGCGATAGTGATGAGATTGCTCCTTTTGATGCTATATTCAATTAGAACGAAGTAATAGAACATATAATCACCTATATTTTGATAATTTGAGAGAACTAATGAAACATTAAGAAGGTCTCCCTAAATGAAGACTTGTGTGAGATGTACGGCTCGTTTCACTAGTGACAGGATTGGCTCCTTTTGATGCTAATCAAACTAGAACGAATTCATAGGACTCATAATCACCCTCTTTCTTTGACAATTTGAGAGACCCAATGAAACAATAAGAAGGTCTCCCTAAATCAAGACTTCTGTGAGATGTACGCATCGTTTTTAACGCGATAGTCATGGGATTGCTTCTTTTGATGCTAATCAAATTAGAACGAAGTAATAAGACTCCTAATTCTTTCACAATTTTAGAGAACAAATGAAACAATAAGAAGGTCTCCTTAAATGAAGACATGTGTAAGATGTACGCATCGTTTTTAATGCGATAATCATGGGATTGCTCCTTTTGATGCTAATCAAACTAGAACGAAGTTATAGGACTCCTAATCACTTCTTTCTTTGACAATTTTAGTCGACCAATAAAACAATAAGAATGTCTCCCAAAATGAATACTTTTATGAGATGTACGCTTGATTTTGAACCCGATAGTCATGGGTTTCTCCTTTTGACGCTAATCAAACTAGAACGAAGTAATACAACTCTTAATCACCTCTTTCTTTGTAAATTTGAAAAAACCAATGAAACAATATGACGGTCTCCCTAAATGAAGACTTGTGTGAGATCTACGCATCGTTTTGGACGCGATAGTGATGAGATTGCTCCTTTTGATGCTATATTCAATAGAACGAAGTAATAGAACATATAATCACCTATATTTTGATAATTTGAGAGAACTAATGAAACATTAAGAAGATCTCCCTAAATGAAGACTTGTGTGAGATGTACGGCTCGTTTCACTAGTGACAGGATTGGTCCTTTTGATGCTAATCAAACTAGAACGAATTCATAGGACTCATAATCACCTCTTTCTTTGACAATTTGAGAGACCCAATGAAACAATAAGAAGGTCTCCCTAAATCAAGACTTCTGTGAGATGTACGCGTCGTTTTTAACGCGATAGTCATGGGATTGCTTCTTTAGATGCTAATCAAATTAGAACGAAGTAATAAAGTCCTAATCAACCTCCTTCTTTCACAATTTTAGAGAACCAATGAAACAATAAGAAGGTATCCTTAAATGAAGACATGTGTGAGATGTACGCATCGTTTTTAATGCGATAGTCATGGGATTACTCCTTTTGATGCTAATCAAACTAGAACGAAGTTATAGGACTCCGAATCACCTCTTTCTTCGACTATTTAGTGCACCAATTAAACAATAAGAAGGTCTCCCTAAATGAATACTTTTGTGAGATGTACGCTTGATTTTGAACCGATAGTCATGGGTTTTCTCCTTTTGACGACTAATCAAACTAGAATCGAAGTAATACAACTCTTAATCACCTCTTTCTTTGTAAATTTGAAAAACCAATGAAACAATATGAAGGTCTCCCTAAATGAAGCTTTGTGAGATCTACGCATCGTTTTGGACGCGATAGTGATGTGATTGCTCCTTTTGATGCTATTTCAACTAGAACGAAGTAATAGAACTCATAATCACTATATTTTTGATAATTTGAGAGAACTAATGAAACATTAAGAAGGTCTCCCTAAATGAAGACTTGTGTGAGATGTACGGATCGTTTTGAAGGCACTAGTGACTAGGATTGCTCCTTTTGATGCTAATCAAACTAGAACGAATTCATAGGACTCATAATCACCTCTTTCTTTGACAATTTGAGAGACCCAATGAAATAATAAAAGGTCTCCCTAATCAAGACTTGTGTGAGATGTACGCATCGTTTTTAACGCGATAGGATTGCTCTTTTGGATACTAATCAAATTAGAACGAAGTAATAAGACTCCTAATTACCTCTTTCTTCACAATATTAGAGAACCAATTAAACAATAAGAAGGTCTCTTAAATGAAGACATGTGTGAGATCGTACGCATCGTTTTTAACGCGATAGTCATGGGATTGCTCCCTTTTCATGTTAATCAACTAGAACGAAGTATAGTACTCCTAATCACTTCTTTCTTTGACGATTTTAGTGCACCAATTAAACAATAAGAACGTCTCCACCAAATGAATACTTTGTGAGATGTACGCTTGATTTGTACCCGATAGTCATGGGTTTCTCCTTTTGACGCTAATCAAACTAGAATGAAGTTAATACAACTCTTAATCACCTCTTTCTTGTAAATTTTAAAAAACCAAGAAACAATATGAAGGTCTCCCTAAATGAAGGCTTATGTGAGATATACGCATCGTTTTGGACGCGATAGTGATGTGATTGCTCCTTTTGATGCTAATTTCAACTAGAACGAAGTAATAGAACTCATAATCAACTATATTTTTATAATTTGAGAGAACTAATGAAACATTAAGAAGATCTTCCTAAATGACGACTTGTGTGAGATGTACGGATCGTTTTGAAGGCACTAGTGATATGATTGCTCCTTTTGATGCTAATCAAACTAGAACGAATTCATAGGACTCATAATCACCTCTTTCTTTGACCATTTGAGAGACCCAATGAAATAATTAAAAGGTCTCCCTAAATCAAGACTTGTGTGAGATGTACGCATCGTTTTTAACGCGATAGTCATAGGATTGCTCTTTTGATACTAATCAAATTAGAACGAAGTAATAAGACTCCTAATTACCTTCTTCTTCACAATATTAGAGAACCAATTAAACAATAAGAAGGTCTCTTAAATGAAGACATGTGTGAGATGTACGCATCGTTTTTAACGCGATAGTCATGGGATTGCTCCTTTTGATGTTAATCAAACTAGAACGAAGTTATAGGACTCCTAATCACTTCTTTCTTTGACGATTTTAGTGCACCAATTAAACAATAAGAACGTCTCCCAAAATGAATACTTTTGTGAGATGTACGCTTGATTTTGAACCCGATAGTCATGGGTTTCTCCTTTTGACGCTAATCAAACTAGAATGAAGTAATACAACTCTTAATCACCTCTTTCTTTGTAAATTTTAAAAAAACCAATGAAACAATATGAAGGTCTCCCTAAATGAAGGCTTATGTGAGATCTACGCATCGTTTGGACGCGATAGTGATGTGATTGCTCCTTTTGATGCTATTTCAACTAGAACGAAGTAATAGAACTCATAATCACATATATTTTGATCAATTTGAGAGAACTAATGAAACATTAAGAAGGTCTCCCTAAATGAAGACTTGTGTGAGATGTACGGATCGTTTTGAAGGCACTAGTGATAGGATTGCTCCTTTTGATGCTAAGCAAACTAGAACGAATTCATAGGACTCATAATCACCTCTTTCTTTGACCATTTGAGAGACCCAATGAAATAATAAAAGGTCTCCCTAAATCAAGACTTGTGTGAGATGTACGCATCGTTTTTAACTGCGATAGTCATGGGATTGCTCTTTTGATACTAATCAAATTAGAACGAAGTAATAAGACTCCTAATTACCTTCTTCTTCACAATATTAGAGAACCAATTAAACAATAAGAAGGTCTCTTAAATGAAGACATGTGTGAGATGTACGCATCGTTTTTAACGCGATAGTCATGGGATTGCTCCTTTTGGTGTTAATCAAACTAGAACGAAGTTATAGGACTCCTAATCACTTCTTTCTTTGACGATTTTAGTCGACCAATTAAACAATAAGAACGTCTCCCAAAATGAATACTTTTGTGAGATGTACGCTTGATTTTGAACCCGATAGTCATGGTTTCTCCTTTTGACGCTAATCAAACTAGAATGAAGTAATACAACTCTTAATCACCTCTTTCTTTGTAAATTTAAAAAACCAATGAAACAATATGACGGTCTCCCTAAATGAAGACTTGTGTGAGATCTACGCATCGTTTTGGACGCGATAGTGATGTGATTGCTCCTTTTGATGCTATATTCAATTAGAACGAAGTAATAGAACTTATAATCACCTATATTTTGATAATTTGAGAGAACTAATGAAACATTAAGAAGGTCTCCCTAAATGAAGACTTGTGTGAGATGTACGGCTCGTTTCACTAGTGACAGGATTGGTCCTTTTGATGCTAATCAACTAGAACGAATTCATAGGACTCATAAGCACCTCTTTCTTTGACAATTTGAGAGACCCAATGAAACAATAAGAAGGTCTCCCTAAATCAAGACTTGTGTGAGATGTACGCATCGTTTTTAACGCGATAGTCATGGGATTGCTTCTTTTGATGCTAATCAAATTAGAACGAAGTAATTAGAAAGTCCTAATCACCTCCTTCTTCACAATTTAGAGAACCAATGAAACAATAAGAAGGATCCTTAAATGAAGACATGTGTGAGATGTACGCATCGTTTTTAATGCGATAGTCATGGGATTACTCCTTTTGATGCTAATCAAACTAGAACGAAGTTATAGGACTCCTAATCACCTCTTTCTTTGACAATTTTAGAGCACCAATGAAACAATAAGAAGGTCTCCCTAAATGAAGCCTTGTGTGAGATGTACACATGGTTTTGAACGCGATAGTCATGGGTTTGTCGTTTTGACACTAATCAAACTAGATCGATGTAATACAACTCTTAATCACCTCTTTCTTTGTAAATTTGAAACAACCAATGAACAATATTAAGGTCTCCCTAAATAAAGACTTGTGTGAGATATACGCATCGTTTTGGGACGCGATAGTGATGTGATTGCTCCTTTTGATGCTAATTTCAACTAGAACGAAGTAATAGAACTCATAATCAACTATATTTTTATAATTTGAGAGAACTAATGAAACATTAAGAAGATCTTCCTAAATGACGACTTGTGTGAGATGTACGGATCGTTTTGAAGGCACTAGTGATATGATTGCTCCTTTTGATGCTAATCAAACTAGAACGAATTCATAGGACTCATAATCACCTCTTTCTTTGAACCATTTGAGAGACCCAATGAAATAATTAAAAGGTCTCCCTAAATCAAGACTTGTGTGAGATGTACGCATCGTTTTTAACGCGATAGTCATAGGATTGCTCTTTTGATACTAATCAAATTAGAACGAAGTAATAAGACTCCTAATTACCTTCTTCTTTCACAATATTAGAGAACCAATTAAACAATAAGAAGGTCTCTTAAATGAAGACATGTGTGAGATGTACGCATCGTTTTTAACGCGATAGTCATGGGATTGCTCCTTTTGATGTTAATCAAACTAGAACGAAGTTATAGGACTCCTAATCACTTCTTTCTTTGACGATTTTAGTGCACCAATTAAACAATAAGAACGTCTCCCAAAATGAATACTTTTGTGAGATGTACGCTTGATTTTGAACCCGATAGTCATGGGTTTCTCCTTTTGACGCTAATCAAACTAGAATGAAGTAATACAACTCTTAATCACCTCTTCTTTGTAAATTTTAAAAAAACCAATGAAACAATATGAAGGTCTCCCTAAATGAAGGCTTATGTGAGATCTACGCATCGTTTTGGACGCGATAGTGATGTGATTGCTCCTTTTGATGCTAATTTTCAACTAGAACGAAGTAATAGAACTCATAATCACATATATTTTGACAATTTGAGAGAACTAATGAAACATTAAGAAGGTCTCCCTAAATGAAGACTTGTGTGAGATGTACGGATCGTTTTGAAGGCACTAGTGATAGGATTGCTCCTTTTGATGCTAAGCAAACTAGAACGAATTCATAGGACTCATAATCACCTCTTTCTTTGACAATTTGAGAGACCCAATGAAATAATAAGAAAGGTCTCGCAAGACTTGTGTGAGATGTACGCATCGTTTTTAATAGCGATAGTCATGGGATTGCTCTTTTGATGCTAATCAAATTAGAACGAAGTAATAAGACTCCTAATTCTTTCACAATTTTAGAGAACAAATGAAACAATAAGAAGGTCTCCTTAAATGAAGACATGTGTAAGATGTACGCATCGTTTTTAACTGCGATAATCATGGGATTGCTCCTTTTGATGCTAATCAAACTAGAACGAAGTTATAGGACTCCTAATCACTTCTTTCTTTGACAATTTTAGTCGACCAATTAAAACAATAAGAAGGTCTCCCAAAATGAATACTTTTATGAGATGTACGCTTGATTTTGAACCCGATAGTCATGGGTTTCTCCTTTTGACGCTAATCAAACTAGAACGAAGTAATACAACTCTTAATCACCTCTTTCTTTGTAAATTTGAAAAAACCAATGAAACAATATGACGGTCTCCCTAAATGAAGACTTGTGTGAGATCTACGCATCGTTTTGGACGCGATAGTGATGTGATTGCTCCTTTTGATGCTATATTCAATTAGAACGAAGTAATAGAACTTATAATCACCTATATTTTGATAATTTGAGAGAACTAATGAAACATTAAGAAGGTCTCCCTAAATGAAGACTTGTGTGAGATGTACGGATCGTTTTGAAGGCACTAGTGACAGGATTGCTCCTTTTGATGCTAAGCAAACTAGAACGAATTCATAGGACTCATAATCACCTCTTTCTTTGACAATTTGAGAGACCCAATGAAATAATAAGAAAGTCTCGCAAGACTTGTGTGAGATGTACGCATCGTTTTTAATGCGTTAGTCATGGGATTGCTCCTTTTGATGCTAATCAAATTAGAACGAAGTAATAAGACTCCTAATTCTTTCACAATTTTAGAGAACAAATGAAAACAATAAGAAGGTCTCCTTAAATGAAGACATGTGTAAGATGTACGCATCGTTTTTAATGCGATAATCATGGGATTGCTCCTTTTGATGCTAATCAAACTAGAACGAAGTTATAGGACTCCTAATCACTTCTTTCTTTGACAATTTTAGTCGACCAATAAAACAATAAGAAGGTCTCCCAAAATGAATACTTTTATGAGATGTACGCTTGATTTTTGAACCGATAGTCATGGGTTTCTCCTTTTGACGCTAATCAAACTAGAACGAAGTAATACAACTCTTAATCACCTCTTTCTTTGTAAATTTGAAAAAACCAATGAAACAATATGACGGTCTCCCTAAATGAAGACTTGTGTGAGATCTACGCATCGTTTTGGACGCGATAGTGATGAGATTGCTCCTTTTGATGCTATATTCAATTAGAACGAAGTAATAGAACATATAATCACCTATATTTTGATAATTTGAGAGAACAAATGAAACATTAAGAAGGTCTCCCTAAATGAAGACTTGTGTGAGATGTACGGCTCGTTTCACTAGTGACAGGATTGTCCTTTTGATGCTAATCAAACTAGAACGAATTCATAGGACTCATAATCACCTCTTTCTTTGACAATTTGAGAGACCCAATGAAACAATAATAAGGTCTCCCTAAATCAAGACTTCTGTGAGATGTACGCATCGTTTTTTAACCCGATAGTCATGGGATTGCTTCTTTTGATGCTAATCAAATTAGAACGAAGTAATAAAAGTCCTAATCACCTCCTTCTTTCACAATTTTAGAGAACCAATGAAACAATAAGAAGGTATCCTTAAATGAAGACATGTGTGAGATGTACGCATCGTTTTTTAATGCGATAGTCATGGGATTTACTCCTTTTGATGCTAATCAAACTAGAACGAAGTTATAGGACTCCTAATCACCTCTTTCTTTGACAATTTTAGAGCACCAATGAAACAATAAGAAGGTCTCCCTAAATGAAGCCTTGTGTGAGATGTACACATGGTTTTGAACGCGATAGTCATGGGTTTGTCGTTTTGACACTAATCAAACTAGATCGATGTAATACAACTCTTAATCACCTCTTTCTTTGTAAATTTGAAACAACCAATGAAACATATTAAGGTCTCCCTAAATAAAGACTTGTGTGAGATATACGCATCGTTTTGGACGCGATAGTGATGTGATTGCTCCTTTTGATGCTAATTTCAACTAGAACGAAGTAATAGAACTCATAATCAACTATATTTTTATAATTTGAGAGAACTAATGAAACATTAAGAAGATCTTCCTAAATGACGACTTGTGTGAGATGTACGGATCGTTTTGAAGGCACTAGTGATATGATTGCTCCTTTTGATGCTAATCAAACTAGAACGAATTCATAGGACTCATAATCACCTCTTTCTTTGACCATTTGAGAGACCCAATGAAATAATTAAAAGGTCTCCCTAAATCAAGACTTGTGTGAGATGTACGCATCGTTTTTAACGCGATAGTCATAGGATTGCTCTTTTGATACTAATCAAATTAGAACGAAGTAATAAGACTCCTAATTACCTTCTTCTTTCACAATATTAGAGAACCAATTAAACAATAAGAAGGTCTCTTAAATGAAGACATGTGTGAGATGTACGCATCGTTTTTAACGCGATAGTCATGGGATTGCTCCTTTTGATGTTAATCAAACTAGAACGAAGTTATAGGACTCCTAATCACTTCTTTCTTTGACGATTTTAGTGCACCAATTAAACAATAAGAACGTCTCCCAAAATGAATACTTTTGTGAGATGTACGCTTGATTTTGAACCCGATAGTCATGGGTTTCTCCTTTTGACGCTAATCAAACTAGAATGAAGTAATACAACTCTTAATCACCTCTTTCTTTGTAAATTTTAAAAAACCAATGAAACAATATGAAGGTCTCCCTAAATGAAGGCTTATGTGAGATCTACGCATCGTTTTGGACGCGATAGTGATGTGATTGCTCCTTTTGATGCTATTTCAACTAGAACGAAGTAATAGAACTCATAATCACATATATTTTGACAATTTGAGAGAACTAATGAAACATTAAGAAGGTCTCCCTAAATGAAGACTTGTGTGAGATGTACGGATCGTTTTGAAGGCACTAGTGACAGGATTGCTCCTTTTGATGCTAAGCAAACTAGAACGAATTCATAGGACTCATAATCACCTCTTTCTTTGACAATTTGAGAGACCCAATGAAATAATAAGAAGTCTCGCAAGACTTGTGTGAGATGTAACGCATCGTTTTTAATGCGTTAGTCATGGGATTGCTCCTTTTGATGCTAATCAAATTAGAACGAAGTAATAAGACTCCTAATTCTTTCACAATTTTAGAGAACAAATGAAACAATAAGAAGGTCTCCTTAAATGAAGACATGTGTAAGATGTACGCATCGTTTTAATGCGATAATCATGGGATTGCTCCTTTTGATGCTAATCAAACTAGAACGAAGTTATAGGACTCCTAATCACTTCTTTCTTTGACAATTTTAGTCGACCAATAAAACAATAAGAAGGTCTCCCAAAATGAATACTTTTATGAGATGTACGCTTGATTTGAACCCGATAGTCATGGGTTTCTCCTTTTGACGCTAATCAAACTAGAACGAAGTAATACACTCTTAATCACCTCTTTCTTTGTAAATTTGAAAAACCAATGAAACAATATGACGGTCTCCCTAAATGAAGACTTGTGTGAGATCTACGCATCGTTTTGGACGCGATAGTGATGATGATTGCTCCTTTTGATGCTATATTTCAACTAGAACGAAGTAATAGAACATATAATCACCTATATTTTGATAATTTGAGAGAACTAATGAAACATTAAGAAGGTCTCCCTAAATGAAGACTTGTGTGAGATGTACGGCTCGTTTGCACTAGTGACAGGATTGGCTCCTTTTGATGCTAATCAAACTAGAACGAATTCATAGGACTCATAATCACCTCTTTCTTTGACAATTTGAGAGACCCAATGAAACAATAAGAAGGTCTCCCTAAATCAAGACTTCTGTGAGATGTACGCATCGTTTTTAACGCGATAGTCATGGGATTGCTTCTTTTGATGCTAATCAATTAGAACGAAGTAATAAAAGTCCTAATCACCTCCTTCTTTCACAATTTTAGAGAACCAATGAAACAATAAGAAGGTATCCTTAAATGAAGACATGTGTGAGATGTACGCATCGTTTTTAATGCGATAGTCATGGGATTGCTCCTTTTGATGCTAATCAAACTAGAACGAAGTTATAGGACTCCTAATCACTTCTTTCTTGACGAATTTTAGTGCACCAATTAAACAATAAGAAGGTCTCCCAAAATGAATACTTTTGTGAGATGTACGCTTGATTTTGAACCCGATAGTCATGGGTTTCTCTTTTGACGCTAATCAAACTAGAATCGAAGTAATACAACTCTTAATCACCTCTTTCTTTGTAAATTTGAAAAACCAATGAAACAATATGAAGGTCTCCCTAAATGAAGACTTATGTGAGATCTACGCATCGTTTTGGACGCGATAGTGATGTGATTGCTCCTTTTGATGCTATATTTCAACTAGAACGAAGTAATAGAACTCATAATCACCTATATTTTGATAATTGAGAGAACTAATGAAACATTAAGAAGATCTCCCTAAATGAAGACTTGTGTGAGATGTACGGATCGTTTGAAGGCACTAGTGATAGGATTGCTCCTTTTGATGCTAATCAAACTAGAACGAATTCATAGGACTCATAATCACCTCTTTCTTTGACCATTTGAGAGACCCAATGAAATAATTAAGAAGTCTCCTAAATCAAGACTTGTGTGAGATGTACGCATCGTTTTTAACTGCGATAGTCATGGGATTGCTCTTTTGATACTAATCAAATTAGAACGAAGTAATAAGACTCCTAATTACCTTTTCTTTCACAATATTAGAGAACCAATTAAACAATAAGAAGGTCTCTTAAATGAAGACATGTGTGAGATGTACGCATCGTTTTTAACGCGATAAGTCATGGATTGCTCCTTTTGATGTAATCAAACTAGAACGAAGTTATAGGACTCCTAATCACTTCTTTCTTTGACGATTTTAGTGCACAATTAAACATAAGAACGTCTCCCAAAATGAATACTTTTTGTGAGATGTACGCTTGATTTTGAACCCGATAGTCATGGGTTTCTCTTTTGACGCTAATCAAACTAGAATGAAGTAATACAACTCTTAATCACCTCTTTCTTTGTAAATTTAAAAAACCAATGAAACAATATGAAGGTCTCCCTAAATGAAGACTTATGTGAGATCTACGCATCGTTTTGGACGCTGATAGTGATGTAGATTGCTCCTTTTGATGCTATATTCAACTAGAACGAAGTAATAGAACTCATAATCACCTATATTTTGATAATTTGAGAGAACTAATGAAACATTAAGAAGGTCTCCCTAAATGAAGACTTGTGTGAGATGTACGGCTCGTTTTGAAGGCACTAGTGACAGGATTGCTCCTTTTGATGCTAATCAAACTAGAACGAATTCATAGGACTCATAATCACCTCTTTCTTTGACAATTTGAGAGACCCAATGAAACAATAAGAAGGTCTCCCGAACAAGACTTTGTGAGATGTACGCATCGTTTTTAATGCGATAGTCATGGGATTGCTCTTTTGATGCTAATCAAATTAGAACGAAGTAATAAAGCTCCTAATCACCTCCTTCTTTCACAATTTTAGAGAACCAATGAAACAATAAGAAGGTCTCCTTAAATGAAGACATGTGTGAGATGTACGCATCGTTTTTAACGCGATATCATGGGATTGCTCCTTTTGATGCTAATCAAACTAGAACGAAGTTATAGGACTCCTAATCACTTCTTTCTTTGACAATTTTAGTCGACCAATAAAACAATAAGAAGGTCTCCCAAAATGAATACTTTTTATGAGATGTCGCTTGATTTTGAACCCGATAGTCATGGGTTCTCCTTTTGACGCTAATCAAACTAGAACGAAGTAATACAACTCTTAATCACCTCTTTCTTTGTAAATTTGAAAAAACCAATGAAACAATATGACGGTCTCCCTAAATGAAGACTTGTGTGAGATCTACGCATCGTTTGGACGCGATAGTGATGTGATTGCTCCTTTTGATGCTATATTCAATTAGAACGAAGTAATAGAACTATATAATCACCTATATTTTGATAATTTGAGGAGAACTAATGAAACATTAAGAAGGTCTCCCTAAATGAAGACTTGTGTGAGATGTACGGCTCGTTTCACTAGTGACAGGATTGGTCCTTTTGATGCTAATCAAACTAGAACGAATTCATAGGACTCATAATCACCTCTTTCTTTGGACCAATTTGAGAGACCCATGAAACTAATAAGAAGGTCTCCCTAAATCAAGACTTCTGTGAGATGTACGCATCGTTTTTAACGCGATAGTCATGGGATTGCTTCTTTGATAGCTAATCAAATTAGAACGAAGTAATAAAGATCCTAATCACCTTCTTCTTTCACAATTTTAGAGAACCAATTAAACAATAAGAAGGTATCCTTAAATGAAGACATGTGTGAGATGTACGCATCGTTTTTAATGCGATAGTCATGGGATTGCTCCTTTTGATGCTAATCAAACTAGAACGAAGTTATAGGACTCCTAATCACCTCTTTCTTTGACAATTTTAGTAGCACCAATTAAACAATAAGAAGGTCTCCCTAAATGAAGCCTTTTGTGAGATGTACGCTGAGTTTGAACGCGATAGTCATGGGTTTGTCGTTTGACGCTAATCAAACTAGATCGAAGTAATACAACTCTTAATCACCTCTTTCTTTGTAAATTTGAAACAACCAATGAACAATATTAAGGTCTCTCCTAAATAAGACTTTGTGAGATATACGCATCGTTTTGGACGCGATAGTGATTTGATTGCTCCTTTTGTGCTATTTTCAACTAGACGAGTAATGAACTTAATCACCTATATTTTTTAATTTGAAGAACTAATGAACATTAAGAGATCTTCCTAAATGACGACTTGTGTGAGATGTACGGATCGTTTGAAGGCACTAGTGATGGATTGCTCTTTTTGATGCTAATCAAACTAGAACGAATTCATAGGACTCATAATCACCTCTTTCTTTGACCATTTGAGAGACCCAATGAAATAATTAAAAGGTCTCCCTAAATCAAGACTTGTGTGAGATGTACGCATCGTTTTTAACGCGATAGTCATAGGATTGCTCTTTTTGTACTAATCAAATTAGAACGCAGTAATACGACTCCTAATTACCTCTCTTTCACAATTTAGAGAACCAATTAAACAATAAGAAGGTCTCCTTAATGAAGACATGTGTGAGATGTACGCATCGTTTTTAACGCGATAGTCATGGGATTGCTCCTTTGATGTCTAATCAAACTAGAACGAAGTTATAGGACTCCTAATCACTTCTTTCTTTGACGATTTTAGTGCACCAATAAAACACTAAGAACGTCTCCCAAAATGAATACTTTTGTGAGATGTACGCTTGATTTTGAACCCGATAGTCATGGGTTTCTCCTTTTGACGCTAATCAAACTAGAACTGAAGTAATACAACTCTTAATCACCTCTTTCTTTGTAAATTTGAAAAACCAATGAAACAATATGAAGGTCTCCCTAAATGAAGGACTTAGTGTGAGATCTACGCATCGTTTTGGACGCGATAGTGATGTGATTGCTCCTTTTGATGCTATATTCAACTAGAACGAAGTAATAGAACTCATAATCACATATATTTTGACTAATTTGAGAGAACTAATGAAACATTAAGAAGGTCTCCCTAAATGAAGACTTGTGTGAGATGTACGGATCGTTTTGAAGGCACTAGTGACAGGATGCTCCTTTTGATGCTAAGCAAACTAGAAGAATTCATAGGACTAATACTCACCTCTTTCTTTGACAATTGAGAGACCCAATGAATAATAAGAAAGTTTCTCGCCCGACTTGTGTGAGATGTACGCATCGTTTTTAATGCGTAGTCAGGGATTGCTCCTTTTGATGCTAATCAAATTAGAACGAAGTAATAAGCTCCTAATTCTTTCACAATTTTAGAGAACAAATGAAACAATAAGAAGGTCTCCTTAAATGAAGACATGTGTAAGATGTACGCATCGTTTTTAATGCGAATAATCATGGGATTGCTCCTTTTGATGCTAATCAAACTAGAACGAAGTTATAGGACTCCTAATCACTCTTTTCTTGACAATTTAGTCGACCAATAAAACAATAAGAAGTCTCCCAAAATGAATACTTTTATTGAGATGTACGCTTGAGTTTTGAACCCTATAGTCATGGGTTTCTCCTTTTGACGCTAATCAAACTAGAACGAAGTAATACAACTCTTAATCACCTCTTTCTTTGTAAATTTGAAAAAACCAATGAAACAATATGACGGTCTCCCTAAATGAAGACTTGTGTGAGATCTACGCATCGTTTTGGACGCGATAGTGATGTGATTGCTCCTTTTGATGCTATATTCAACTAGAACGAAGTAATAGAACTATAATCACCTATATTTTGATAATTTGAGAGAACTAATGAAACATTAAGAAGGTCTCCCTAAATGAAGACTTGTGTGAGATGTACGGCTCGTTTCACTAGTGACAGGATGGTCCTTTTGATGCTAATCAAACTAGAACGAATTCATAGGACTCATAATCACCTCTTTCTTTGACAATTTGAGAGACCCAATGAAACAATAAGAAGGTCTCCCTAAATCAAGACTTCTGTGAGATGTACGCATCGTTTTTAATGCGATAGTCATGGATTGCTTCTTTTGATGCTAATCAAATTAGAACGAAGTAATAAAGTCCTAATCACCTCCTTCTTTCACAATTTAGAGAACCAATGAAACAATAAGAAGGTATCCTTAAATGAAGACATGTGTGAGATGTACGCATCGTTTTTTAATGCGATAGTCATGGGATTACTCCTTTGATGCTAATCAAACTAGAACGAAGTTATAGGACTCCTAATCACCTCTTTCTTTGACAATTTTAGAGCACCAATGAAACAATAAGAAGGTCTCCCTAAATGAAGCCTTGTGTGAGATGTACACATGGTTTGAACGCGATAGTCATGGGTTTGTCGTTTTGACACTAATCAAACTAGATCGATGTAATACCACTCTTAATCACCTCTTTCTTTGTAAATTTGAAACAACCAATGAAACAATATTAAGGTCTCCCTAAATAAAGACTTGTGTGAGATATACGCATCGTTTGGACGCGATAGTGATGTGATTGCTCCTTTTGATGCTAATTTCAACTAGAACGAAGTAATAGAACTCATAATCAACTATATTTTTATAATTTGAGAGAACTAATGAAACATTAAGAAGATCTTCCTAAATGACGACTTGTGTGAGATGTACGGATCGTTTTGAAGGCACTAGTGATATGATTGCTCCTTTTGATGCTAATCAAACTAGAACGAATTCATAGGACTCATAATCACCTCTTTCTTTGACCATTTGAGAGACCCAATGAAATAATTAAAAGGTCTCCCTAAATCAAGACTTGTGTGAGATGTACGCATCGTTTTTAACGCGATAGTCATAGGATTGCTCTTTTTGATACTAATCAAATTAGAACGAAGTAATAAGACTCCTAATTACCTTCTTCTTTCACAATATAGAGAACCAATTAAACAATAAGAAGGTCTCTTAATGAAGACATGTGTGAGATGTACGCATCGTTTTTAACGCGATAGTCATGGGATTGCTCCTTTTGATGTTAATCAAACTAGAACGAAGTTATAGGACTCCTAATCACTTCTTTCTTTGACGATTTTAGTGCACCAATTAAACAATAAGACGTCTCCCAAATGAATACTTTTGTGAGATGTACGCTTGATTTTGAACCCGATAGTCATGGGTTTCTCCTTTTGACGCTAATCAAACTAGAATGAAGTAATACAACTCTTAATCACCTCTTTCTTTGTAAATTTTAAAAAACCAATGAAACAATATGAAGGTCTCCCTAAATGAAGGCTTATGTGAGATCTACGCATCGTTTTGGACGCGATAGTGATGTGATTGCTCCTTTTGATGCTATTTTCAACTAGAACGAAGTAATAGAACTCATAATCACATATATTTTGACAATTTGAGAGAACTAATGAAACATTAAGAAGGTCTCCCTAAATGAAGACTTGTGTGAGATGTACGGATCGTTTTGAAGGCACTAGTGACAGGATTGCTCCTTTTGATGCTAAGCAAACTAGAACGAATTCATAGGACTCATAATCACCTCTTTCTTTGACAATTTGAGAGACCCAATGAAATAATAAGAAAGTCTCGCAAGACTTGTGTGAGATGTACGCATCGTTTTTAATGCGATAGTCATGGGATTGCTCCTTTTGATGCTAATCAAATTAGAACGAAGTAATAAGACTCCTAATTCTTTCACAATTTTAGAGAACAAATGAAACAATAAGAAGGTCTCCTTAAATGAAGACATGTGTAAGATGTACGCATCGTTTTTAAATGCGATAATCATGGGATTGCTCCTTTTGATGCTAATCAAACTAGAACGAAGTTATAGGACTCCTAATCACTTCTTTCTTTGACATTTTAGTCGACCAATAAAACAATAAGAAGGTCTCCCAAAATGAATACTTTTATGAGATGTACGCTTGATTTTGAACCCGATAGTCATGGGTTTCTCCTTTTGACGCTAATCAAACTAGAACGAAGTAATACAACTCTTAATCACCTCTTCTTTGTAAATTTGAAAAAACCAATGAAACAATATGACGGTCTCCCTAAATGAAGACTTGTGTGAGATCTACGCATCGTTTTGGACGCGATAGTGATGTGATTGCTCCTTTTGATGCTATATTCAATTAGAACGAAGTAATAGAACTTATAATCACCTATATTTTGATAATTTGAGAGAACTAATGAAACATTAAGAAGGTCTCCCTAAATGAAGACTTGTGTGAGATGTACGGCTCGTTTCACTAGTGACAGGATTGGTCCTTTTGATGCTAATCAAACTAGAACGAATTCATAGGACTCATAATCACCTCTTTCTTTGACAATTTGAGAGACCCAATGAAACAATAAGAAGGTCTCCCTAAATCAAGACTTCTGTGAGATGTACGCATCGTTTTTAACGCGATAGTCATGGGATTGGCTTCTTTTGATGCTAATCAAATTAGAACGAAGTAATAAAAGTCCTAATCACCTCCTTCTTTCACAATTTTAGAGAACCAATGAAACAATAAGAAGGTATCCTTAAATGAAGACATGTGTGAGATGTACGCATCGTTTTTAATGCGATAGTCATGGGATTACTCCTTTTGATGCTAATCAAACTAGAACGAAGTTATAGGACTCCTAATCACCTCTTTCTTTGACAATTTTAGAGCACCAATGAAACAATAAGAAGGTCTCCCTAAATGAAGCCTTGTGTGAGATGTACACATGGTTTTGAACGCGATAGTCATGGGTTTGTCGTTTTGACACTAATCAAACTAGATCGATGTAATACAACTCTTAATCACCTCTTTCTTTGTAAATTTGAAACAACCAATGAAACAATATTAAGGTCTCCCTAAATAAAGACTTGTGTGAGATATACGCATCGTTTTGGACGCGATAGTGATGTGATTGCTCCTTTTGATGCTAATTTCAACTAGAACGAAGTAATAGAACTCATAATCAACTATATTTTTATAATTTGAGAGAACTAATGAAACATTAAGAAGATCTTCCTAAATGACGACTTGTGTGAGATGTACGGATCGTTTTGAAGGCACTAGTGATATGATTGCTCCTTTTGATGCTAATCAAACTAGAACGAATTCATAGGACTCATAATCACCTCTTTCTTTGACCATTTGAGAGACCCAATGAAATAATTAAAAGGTCTCCCTAAATCAAGACTTGTGTGAGATGTACGCATCGTTTTTAACGCGATAGTCATAGGATTGCTCTTTTGATACTAATCAAATTAGAACGAAGTAATAAGACTCCTAATTACCTTCTTCTTTCACAATATTAGAGAACCAATTAAACAATAAGAAGGTCTCTTAAATGAAGACATGTGTGAGATGTACGCATCGTTTTTAACGCGATAGTCATGGGATTGCTCCTTTTGGTGTTAATCAAACTAGAACGAAGTTATAGGACTCCTAATCACTTCTTTCTTTGACGATTTTAGTGCACCAATTAAACAATAAGAACGTCTCCCAAAATGAATACTTTTGTGAGATGTACGCTTGATTTTGAACCCGATAGTCATGGGTTTCTCCTTTTGACGCTAATCAAACTAGAATGAAGTAATACAACTCTTAATCACCTCTTTCTTTGTAAATTTAAAAAACCAATGAAACAATATGAAGGTCTCCCTAAATGAAGGCTTATGTGAGATCTACGCATCGTTTTGGACGCGATAGTGATGTGATTGCTCCTTTTGATGCTATTTTCAACTAGAACGAAGTAATAGAACTCATAATCACATATATTTTGACAATTTGAGAGAACTAATGAAACATTAAGAAGGTCTCCCTAAATGAAGACTTGTGTGAGATGTACGGATCGTTTTGAAGGCACTAGTGACAGGATTGCTCCTTTTGATGCTAAGCAAACTAGAACGAATTCATAGGACTCATAATCACCTCTTTCTTTGACAATTTGAGAGACCCAATGAAATAATAAGAAAGTCTCGCAAGACTTGTGTGAGATGTACGCATCGTTTTTAATGCGATAGTCATGGGATTGCTCCTTTTGATGCTAATCAAATTAGAACGAAGTAATAAGACTCCTAATTCTTTCACAATTTTAGAGAACAAATGAAACAATAAGAAGGTCTCCTTAAATGAAGACATGTGTAAGATGTACGCATCGTTTTTTAACGCGATAATCATGGGATTGCTCCTTTTGATGCTAATCAAACTAGAACGAAGTTATAGGACTCCTAATCACTTCTTTCTTTGACAATTTTAGTCGACCAATAAACAATAAGAAGGTCTCCCAAAATGAATACTTTTTATGAGATGTACGCTTGATTTTGAACCCGATAGTCATGGGTTTCTCCTTTTGACGCTAATCAAACTAGAACGAAGTAATACAACTCTTAATCACCTCTTTCTTTGTAAATTTGAAAAAACCAATGAAACAATATGACGGTCTCCCTAAATGAAGACTTGTGTGAGATCTACGCATCGTTTTGGACGCGATAGTGATGTGATTGCTCCTTTTGATGCTATATTCAATTAGAACGAAGTAATAGAACTATAATCACCTATATTTTGATAATTTGAGAGAACTAATGAAACATTAAGAAGGTCTCCCTAAATGAAGACTTGTGTGAGATGTACGGCTCGTTTCACTAGTGACAGGATTGGTCCTTTTGATGCTAATCAAACTAGAACGAATTCATAGGACTCATAATCACCTCTTTCTTTGACAATTTGAGAGACCCAATGAAACAATAAGAAGGTCTCCCTAAATCAAGACTTCTGTGAGATGTACGCAGTCGTTTTTAACGCGATAGTCATGGGATTGCTTCTTTTGATGCTAATCAAATTAGAACGAAGTAATAAAAGTCCTAATCACCTCCTTCTTTCACAATTTTAGAGAACCAATGAAACAATAAGAAGGTATCCTTAAATGAAGACATGTGTGAGATGTACGCATCGTTTTTAATGCGATAGTCATGGGATTACTCCTTTTGATGCTAATCAAACTAGAACGAAGTTATAGGACTCCTAATCACCTCTTTCTTTGACAATTTTAGAGCACCAATGAAACAATAAGAAGGTCTCCCTAAATGAAGCCTTGTGTGAGATGTACACATGGTTTTGAACGCGATAGTCATGGGTTTGTCGTTTTGACACTAATCAAACTAGATCGATGTAATACAACTCTTAATCACCTCTTTCTTTGTAAATTTGAAACAACCAATGAAACAATATTAAGGTCTCCCTAAATAAAGACTTGTGTGAGATATACGCATCGTTTTGGACGCGATAGTGATGTGATTGCTCCTTTTGATGCTAATTTCAACTAGAACGAAGTAATAGAACTCATAATCAACTATATTTTTATAATTTGAGAGAACTAATGAAACATTAAGAAGATCTTCCTAAATGACGACTTGTGTGAGATGTACGGATCGTTTTGAAGGCACTAGTGATATGATTGCTCCTTTTGATGCTAATCAAACTAGAACGAATTCATAGGACTCATAATCACCTCTTTCTTTGACCATTTGAGAGACCCAATGAAATAATTAAAAGGTCTCCCTAAATCAAGACTTGTGTGAGATGTACGCATCGTTTTTAACGCGATAGTCATAGGATTGCTCTTTTTGATACTAATCAAATTAGAACGAAGTAATAAGACTCCTAATTACCTTCTTCTTTCACAATATTAGAGAACCAATTAAACAATAAGAAGGTCTCTTAAATGAAGACATGTGTGAGATGTACGCATCGTTTTTAACGCGATAGTCATGGGATTGCTCCTTTTGGTGTTAATCAAACTAGAACGAAGTTATAGGACTCCTAATCACTTCTTTCTTTGACGATTTTAGTGCACCAATTAAACAATAAGAACGTCTCCCAAAATGAATACTTTTGTGAGATGTACGCTTGATTTTGAACCCGATAGTCATGGGTTTCTCCTTTTGACGCTAATCAAACTAGAATGAAGTAATACAACTCTTAATCACCTCTTTCTTTGTAAATTTTAAAAAACCAATGAAACAATATGAAGGTCTCCCTAAATGAAGGCTTATGTGAGATCTACGCATCGTTTTGGACGCGATAGTGATGTGATTGCTCCTTTTGATGCTATTTTCAACTAGAACGAAGTAATAGAACTCATAATCACATATATTTTGACAATTTGAGAGAACTAATGAAACATTAAGAAGGTCTCCCTAAATGAAGACTTGTGTGAGATGTACGGATCGTTTTGAAGGCACTAGTGACAGGATTGCTCCTTTTGATGCTAAGCAAACTAGAACGAATTCATAGGACTCATAATCACCTCTTTCTTTGACAATTTGAGAGACCCAATGAAATAATAAGAAAGTCTCGCAAGACTTGTGTGAGATGTACGCATCGTTTTTAATGCGATAGTCATGGGATTGCTCCTTTTGATGCTAATCAAATTAGAACGAAGTAATAAGACTCCTAATTCTTTCACAATTTTAGAGAACAAATGAAACAATAAGAAGGTCTCCTTAAATGAAGACATGTGTAAGATGTACGCATCGTTTTTAACGCGATAATCATGGGATTGCTCCTTTTGATGCTAATCAAACTAGAACGAAGTTATAGGACTCCTAATCACTTCTTTCTTTGACAATTTTAGTCGACCAATAAAACAATAAGAAGGTCTCCCAAAATGAATACTTTTTATGAGATGTACGCTTGATTTTGAACCCGATAGTCATGGGTTTCTCCTTTTGACGCTAATCAAACTAGAACGAAGTAATACAACTCTTAATCACCTCTTTCTTTGTAAATTTGAAAAAACCAATGAAACAATATGACGGTCTCCCTAAATGAAGACTTGTGTGAGATCTACGCATCGTTTTGGACGCGATAGTGATGATGATTGCTCCTTTTGATGCTATATTCAATTAGAACGAAGTAATAGAACATATAATCACCTATATTTTGATAATTTGAGAGAACTAATGAAACATTAAGAAGGTCTCCCTAAATGAAGACTTGTGTGAGATGTACGGCTCGTTTCACTAGTGACAGGATTGGTCCTTTTGATGCTAATCAAACTAGAACGAATTCATAGGACTCATAATCACCCTCTTTCTTTGACAATTTGAGAGACCCAATGAAACAATAAGAAGGTCTCCCTAAATCAAGACTTCTGTGAGATGTACGCGTCGTTTTTAACGCGATAGTCATGGGATTGCTTCTTTTGATGCTAATCAAATTAGAACGAAGTAATAAAAGTCCTAATCACCTCCTTCTTTCACAATTTTAGAGAACCAATGAAACAATAAGAAGGTATCCTTAAATGAAGACATGTGTGAGATGTACGCATCGTTTTTAATGCGATAGTCATGGGATTACTCCTTTTGATGCTAATCAAACTAGAACGAAGTTATAGGACTCCTAATCACCTCTTTCTTTGACAATTTTAGAGCACCAATGAAACAATAAGAAGGTCTCCCTAAATGAAGCCTTGTGTGAGATGTACACATGGTTTTGAACGCGATAGTCATGGGTTTGTCGTTTTGACACTAATCAAACTAGATCGATGTAATACAACTCTTAATCACCTCTTTCTTTGTAAATTTGAAACAACCAATGAAACAATATTAAGGTCTCCCTAAATAAAGACTTGTGTGAGATATACGCATCGTTTTGGACGCGATAGTGATGTGATTGCTCCTTTTGATGCTAATTTCAACTAGAACGAAGTAATAGAACTCATAATCAACTATATTTTTATAATTTGAGAGAACTAATGAAACATTAAGAAGATCTTCCTAAATGACGACTTGTGTGAGATGTACGGATCGTTTTGAAGGCACTAGTGATATGATTGCTCCTTTTGATGCTAATCAAACTAGAACGAATTCATAGGACTCATAATCACCTCTTTCTTTGACCATTTGAGAGACCCAATGAAATAATTAAAAGGTCTCCCTAAATCAAGACTTGTGTGAGATGTACGCATCGTTTTTAACGCGATAGTCATAGGATTGCTCTTTTTGATACTAATCAAATTAGAACGAAGTAATAAGACTCCTAATTACCTTCTTCTTTCACAATATTAGAGAACCAATTAAACAATAAGAAGGTCTCTTAAATGAAGACATGTGTGAGATGTACGCATCGTTTTTAACGCGATAGTCATGGGATTGCTCCTTTTGGTGTTAATCAAACTAGAACGAAGTTATAGGACTCCTAATCACTTCTTTCTTTGACGATTTTAGTGCACCAATTAAACAATAAGAACGTCTCCCAAAATGAATACTTTTGTGAGATGTACGCTTGATTTTGAACCCGATAGTCATGGGTTTCTCCTTTTGACGCTAATCAAACTAGAATGAAGTAATACAACTCTTAATCACCTCTTTCTTTGTAAATTTTAAAAAACCAATGAAACAATATGAAGGTCTCCCTAAATGAAGGCTTATGTGAGATCTACGCATCGTTTTGGACGCGATAGTGATGTGATTGCTCCTTTTGATGCTATTTTCAACTAGAACGAAGTAATAGAACTCATAATCACATATATTTTGACAATTTGAGAGAACTAATGAAACATTAAGAAGGTCTCCCTAAATGAAGACTTGTGTGAGATGTACGGATCGTTTTGAAGGCACTAGTGACAGGATTGCTCCTTTTGATGCTAAGCAAACTAGAACGAATTCATAGGACTCATAATCACCTCTTTCTTTGACAATTTGAGAGACCCAATGAAATAATAAGAAAGTCTCGCAAGACTTGTGTGAGATGTACGCATCGTTTTTAATGCGATAGTCATGGGATTGCTCCTTTTGATGCTAATCAAATTAGAACGAAGTAATAAGACTCCTAATTCTTTCACAATTTTAGAGAACAAATGAAACAATAAGAAGGTCTCCTTAAATGAAGACATGTGTAAGATGTACGCATCGTTTTTAACGCGATAATCATGGGATTGCTCCTTTTGATGCTAATCAAACTAGAACGAAGTTATAGGACTCCTAATCACTTCTTTCTTTGACAATTTTAGTCGACCAATAAACAATAAGAAGGTCTCCCAAAATGAATACTTTTTATGAGATATACGCTTGATTTTGAACCCGATAGTCATTGGTTTCTCCTTTTGACGCTAATCAACTAGAACGAAGTAATACAACTCTTAATCACCTCTTTCTTTGTAAATTTGAAAAAACGAATGAAACAATATGACGGTCTCCCTAAATGAAGACTTGTGTGAGATGCTACGCATCGTTTTGGACGCGATAGTGATGTGATTGCTCCTTTTGATGCTATATTCAATTAAAACGAAGTAATAGAACTTATAATCACCTATATTTTGATAATTTGAGAGAACTAATGAAACATTAAGAAGGTCTCCCTAAATGAAGACTTGTGTGAGATGTACGGCTCGTTTCACTAGTGACAGGATTGGTCCTTTTGATGCTAATCAAACTAGAACGAATTCATAGGACTCATAATCACCTCTTTCTTTGACAATTTGAGAGACCCAATGAAACAATAAGAAGGTCTCCCTAAATCAAGACTTCTGTGAGATGTACGCATCGTTTTTAACGCGATAGTCATGGGATTGCTTCTTTTGATGCTAATCAAATTAGAACGAAGTAATAAAAGTCCTAATCACCTCCTTCTTTCACAATTTTAGAGAACCAATGAAACAATAAGAAGGTATCCTTAAATGAAGACATGTGTGAGATGTACGCATCGTTTTTAATGCGATAGTCATGGGATTACTCCTTTTGATGCTAATCAAACTAGAACGAAGTTATAGGACTCCTAATCACTTCTTTCTTTGACAATTTTAGTCGACCAATAAAACATAAGAAGGTCTCCCAAAATGAATACTTTTTATGAGATGTACGCTTGATTTTGAACCCGATAGTCATGGGTTTCTCCTTTTGACGCTAATCAAACTAGAACGAAGTAATACAACTCTTAATCACCTCTTTCTTTGTAAATTCGAAAAAACCAATGAAACAATATGACGGTCTCCCTAAATGAAGACTTGTGTGAGATCTACGCATCGTTTTGGACGCGATAGTGATGTGATTGCTCCTTTTGATGCTATATTCAATTAGAACGAAGTAATAGAACTTATAATCACCTATATTTTGATAATTTGAGATAACTAATGAAACATTAAGAAGGTCTCCCTAAATGAAGACTTGTGTGAGATGTACGGCTCGTTTCACTAGTGACATGATTGGTCCTTTTGATGCTAATCAAACTAGAACGAATTCATAGGACTCATAATCACCTCTTTCTTTGACCATTTGAGAGACCCAATGAAATAATTAAAAGGTCTCCCTAAATCAAGACTTGTGTGAGATGTACGCATCGTTTTTAACGCGATAGTCATGGGATTGCTTCTTTTGATGCTAATCAAATTAGAACGAAGTAATAAAAGTCCCAATCACCTCCTTCTTTCACAATTTTAGAGAACCAATGAAACAATAAGAAGGTATCCTTAAATGAAGACATGTGTGAGATGTACGCATCGTTTTTAATGCGATAGTCATGGGATTACTCCTTTTGATGCTAATCAAACTAGAACGAAGTATAGGACTCCTAATCCCCTCTTTCTTTGACAATTTTAGAGCACTAATGAAACAATAAGAAGGTCTCCCTAAATGAAGCCTTGTGTGAGATGTACACGTGGTTTTGAACGCGATAGTCATGGGTTTGTCGTTTTGACACTAATCAAACTAGATCGATGTAATACAACTCTTAATCACCTCTTTTTTTGTAAATTTGAAACAAACAATGAAACAATATTAAGGTCTCCCTAAATAAAGACTTGTGTGAGATATACGCATCGTTTTAGACGCGATAGTGATGTGATTGCTCCTTTTTGATGCTAATTTCAACTAGAACGAAGTAATAGAACTCATAATCAACTATATTTTTATAATTTGAGAGAACTAATGAAACATTAAGAAGATCTTCCTAAATGACGACTTGTGTGAGATGTACGGATCGTTTTGAAGGCACTAGTGATATGATTGCTCCTTTTGATGCTAATCAAACTAGAACGAATTCATAGGACTCATAATCACCTCTTTCTTTGGCCATTTGAGAGACCCAATGAAATAATTAAAAGGTCTCCCTAAATCAAGACTTGTGTGAGATGTACGAATCGTTTTTAACGCGATAGTCATAGGATTGCTCTTTTTGATACTAATCAAATTAGAACGAAGTAATAAGACTCCTAATTACCTTCTTCTTTCACAATATTAGAGAACCAATTAAACAATAAGAAGGTCTCTTAAATGAAGACACGTGTGAGATGTACGCATCGTTTTTAACGCGATAGTCATGGGATTGCTCCTTTTGGTGTTAATCAAACTAGAACGAAGTTATAGGACTCCTAATCACTTCTTTCTTTGACGATTTTAGTGCACCAATTAACAATAAGAACGTCCTCCCAAAATGAATACTTTTGTGAGATGTACGCTTGATTTTGAACCCTATAGTCATGGGTTTCTCCTTTTGACGCTAATCAAACTAGAATGAAGTAATACAACTCTTAATCACCTCTTTCTTTTGTAAATTTTAAAAAACCAATGAAACAATATGAAGGTCTCCCTAAATGACGGCTTATGTGAGATCTACGCATCGTTTTGGACGCGATAGTGATGTGATTGCTCCTTTTGATGCTATTTTCAACTAGAACGAAGTAATAGAACTCATACATATTTTTTTGACAATTTGAGAGAACTAATGAAACATTAAGAAGGTCTCCCTAAATGAAGACTTGTGTGAGATGTACGGATCGTTTTGAAGGCACTAGTGGCAGGATTGCTCCTTTTGATGCTAAGCAAACTAGAACGAATTCATAGGACTCATAATCACCTCTTTCTTTGACAATTTGAGAGACCCAATGAAATAATAAGAAAGTCTCGCAAGACTTGTGTGAGATGTACGCATCGTTTTTAATGCGATAGTCATGGGATTGCTCCTTTTGATGCTAATCAAATTAGAACGAAGTAATAAGACTCCTAGTTCTTTCACAATTTGAGAGAACAAATGAAACAATAAGAAGGTCTCCTTAAATGAAGACATGTGTAAGATGTACGCATCGTTTTTAACGCGATAATCATGGGATTGCTCCTTTTGATGCTAATCAAACTAGAACGAAGTTATAGGACTCCTAATCACTTCTTTCTTTGATAATTTTAGTCGACCAATAATACAATAAGAAGGTCTCCCAAAATGAATACTTTTTATGAGATGTACGCTTGATTTTGAACCCGATAGTCATGGGTTTCTCCTTTTGACGCTAATCAAACTAGAACGAAGTAATACAACTCTTAATCACATCTTTCTTTGTAAATTTGAAAAAACCAATGAAACAATATGACGGTCTCCCTAAATGAAGACTTGTGTGAGATCTACGCATCGTTTTGGACGCGATAGTGATGTGAATGCTCCTTTTGATGCTATATTCAATTAGAACGAAGTAATAGAACTTATAATCACCTATATTTTGATAATTTGAGAGAACAAATGAAACATTAAGAAGGTCTCCCTAAATCAAGACTTGTGTGAGATGTACGGCTCGTTTCACTAGTGACAGGATTGGTCCTTTTGATGCTAATCAAACTAGAACGAATTCATAGGACTCATAATCACCTCTTTCTTTGACAATTTGAGAGACCCAATGAGACAATAAGAAGGTTTCCCTAAATCAAGACTTCTGTGAGATGTACGCATCGTTTTTAACGCGATAGTCATGGGATTGCTTCTTTTGATGCTAATCAAATTAGAACGAAGTAACTAAAAGTCCTAATCACCTCCTTCTTTCACAATTTTAGAGAACCAATGAAACAATAAGAAGGTATCCTTAAATGAAGACATGTGTGAGATGTACGCATCGTTTTTAACTGCGATAGTCATGGGATTACTCCTTTTGATGCTAATCAAACTAGAACGAAGTTATAGGACTCCTAATCACTTCTTTCTTTGACAATTTTAGTCGACCAATAAACAATAAGAAGGTCTCCCAAAATGAATACTTTTTATGAGATGTACGCTTGATTTTGAACCCGATAGTCATGGGTTTCTCCTTTTGACGCTAATCAAACTAGAACGAAGTAATACAACTCTTAATCACCTCTTTCTTTGTAAATTTGAAAAAACCAATGAAACAATATGACGGTCTCCCTAAATAAGACTTGTGTGAGATCTACGCATCGTTTTGGACGCGATAGTGATGTGATTGCTCCTTTGATGCTATATTCAATTAGAACGAAGTAATAGAACTTATAATCACCTATATTTTGATAATTTGAGATAACTAATGAAACATTAAGAAGGTCTCCCTAAATGAAGACTTGTGTGAGATGTACGGCTCGTTTCACTAGTGACATGATTGTCCTTTTGATGCTAATTCAAACTAGAACGAATTCATAGGACTCATAATCACCTCTTTCTTTGACCATTTGAGAGACCCAAATGAAATAATTAAAGGTCTCCCTAAATCAAGACTTGTGTGAGATGTACGCATCGTTTTTAACGCGATAGTCATAGGGATTGCCTTCTTTTGATGCTAATCAAATTAGAACGAAGTAATAAAAGTCCCAATCACCTCCTTCTTTCACAATTTTAGAGAACCAATGAAACAATAAGAAGGTATCCTTAAATGAAGACATGTGTGAGATGTACGCATCGTTTTAATGCGATAGTCATGGGATTACTCCTTTTGATGCTAATCAAACTAGAACGAAGTTATAGGACTCCTAATCCCCTCTTTCTTTGACAATTTTAGAGCACTAATGAAACAATAAGAAGGTCTCCCTAAATGAAGCCTTGTGTGAGATGTACACGTGGTTTTGAACGCGATAGTCATGGGTTTGTCGTTTTGACACTAATCAAACTAGATCGATGTAATACAACTCTTAATCACCTCTTTTTTTGTAAATTTGAAACAACCAATGAAACAATATTAAGGTCTCCCTAAATAAAGACTTGTGTGAGATATACGCATCGTTTTGGACGCGATAGTGATGTGATTGCTCCTTTTTGATGCTAATTTCAACTAGAACGAAGTAATAGAACTCATAATCAACTATATTTTTATAATTTGAGAGAACTAATGAAACATTAAGAAGATCTTCCTAAATGACGACTTGTGTGAGATGTACGGATCGTTTTGAAGGCACTAGTGATATGATTGCTCCTTTTGATGCTAATCAAACTAGAACGAATTCATAGGACTCATAATCACCTCTTTCTTTGGCCATTTGAGAGACCCAATGAAATAATTAAAAGGTCTCCCTAAATCAAGACTTGTGTGAGATGTACGCATCGTTTTTAACTGCGATAGTCATAGGATTGCTCTTTTTGATACTAATCAAATTAGAACGAAGTAATAGACTCCTAATTACCTTCTTCTTTCACAATATTAGAGAACCAATTAAACAATAAGAAGGTCCTCTTAAATGAAGACATGTGTGAAGATGTACGCATCGTTTTTAACGCGATAGTCATGGGATTGCTCCTTTTGGTGTTAATCAAACTAGAACGAAGTTATAGGACTCCTATCACTTCTTTCTTTGACGATTTTAGTGCACCAATAAACAATAAGAAGTCTCCCAAAATGAATACTTTTGTGAGATGTACGCTTGATTTTGAACCCGATATTCATGGGTTTTCTCCTTTTGACGCTAATCAAACTAGAATGAAGTATACAACTCTTAATCACCTCTTCTTCTTTGTAAATTTTAAAAAACCAATGAAACAATATGAAGGTCTCCCTAAATGAAGGCTTATGTGAGATCTACGCATCGTTTTGGAACGCGATAGTGATGTGATTGCTCCTTTTTGATGCTATATTTCAACTAGAACGAAGTAATAGAACTCATAATCACATATATTTTGACAATTTGAGAGAACTAATGAAACATTAAGAAGGTCTCCCTAAATGAAGACTTGTGTGAGATGTACGGATCGTTTTGAAGGCACTAGTGACAGGATTGCTCCTTTTGATGCTAAGCAAACTAGAACGAATTCATAGGACTCATAATCACCTCTTTCTTTGACAATTTGAGAGACCCAATGAAATAATAAGAAGTCTCGCAAGACTTGTGTGAGATGTACGCATCGTTTTTAATGCGATAGTCATGGGATTGCTCCTTTTGATGCTAATCAAATTAGAACGAAGTAATAAGACTCCTAATTCTTTCACAATTTTAGAGAACAAATGAAACAATAAGAAGGTCTCCTTAAATGAAGACATGTGTAAGATGTACGCATCGTTTTTAACGCGATAATCATGGGATTGCTCCTTTTGATGCTAATCAAACTAGAACGAAGTTATAGGACTCCTAATCACTTCTTTCTTTGACAATTTTAGTCGACCAATAAACAATAAGAAGGTCTCCCAAAATGAATACTTTTTATGAGATGTACGCTTGATTTTGAACCCGATAGTCATGGGTTTCTCCTTTTGACGCTAATCAAACTAGAACGAAGTAATACAACTCTTAATCACCTCTTTCTTTGTAAATTTGAAAAAACCAATGAAACAATATGACGGTCTCCCTAAATGAAGACTTGTGTGAGATCTACGCATCGTTTTGGACTCGATAGTGATGTGATTGCTCCTTTGATGCTATATTCAATTAGAAACGAAGTAATAGAACTTATAATCACCTATATTTTGATAATTTGAGAGAAACTAATGAAACATTAGAAGGTCTCCCTAAATGAAGACTTGTGTGAGATGTACGGCTCGTTTCACTAGTGACAGGATTGGTCCTTTGATGCTAATCAAACTAGAACGAATTCATAGGACTCATAATCACCTCTTTCTTGACAATTTGAGAGACCCAATGAAACAATAAGAAGGTCTCCCTAAATCAAGACTTCTGTGAGATGTACGCATCGTTTTTAATGCGATAGTCATGGGATTGCTTCTTTTGATGCTAATCAAATTAGAACGAAGTAATAAAAGTCCTAATCACCTCCTTCTTTCACAATTTTAGAGAACCAATGAAACAATAAGAAGGTATCCTTAAATGAAGACATGTGTGAGATGTACGCATCGTTTTTAATGCGATAGTCATGGGGATTACTCCTTTTGATGCTAATCAAACTAGAACGAAGTTATAGGACTCCTAATCACCCTCTTTCTTTGACAATTTAGAGCACCAATGAAACAATAAGAAGGTCTCCCCTAAAAGAAGCTTGTGTGAGATGTACACATTGGTTTTGAACGCGATAGTCATGGGTTTGTCGTTTTGACACTAATCCAACTAGAATCGATGTAATACAACTCTTAAATCACCTCTTTCTTTGTAAATTTGAAACAACCAATGAAACAATATAAGGTCTCCCTAAATAAGACTTGTGTGAGATATACCGCATCGTTTTGGACGCGATAGTGATGTGATTGCTCCTTTGATGCTAATTTCAACTAGAACGAAGTAATAGAACTCATAATCACCTATATTTTTATAATTTGAGAGAACTAATGAAACATTAAGAAGATCTTCCTAAATGACGACCTTGTGTGAGATGTACGGTCGTTTGAAGGCACTAGTGATACGATTGCTCCTTTTGATGCTATCAAACTAGAACGAATTCATAGGACTCATAATCACCTCTTTCTTTGACCATTTGAGAGACCCAATGAAATAATTAAAAGGTCTCCCTAAATCAAGACTTGTGTGAGATGTACGCATCGTTTTTAACGCGATAGTCATAGGATTGCTCTTTTGATACTAATCAAATTAGAACGAAGTAATAAGACTCCTAATTACCATCTTCTTTCACAATATTAGAGAACCAATTAAACAATAAGAAGGTCTCTTAAATGAAGACATTGTGTGAGATGTACGCATCGTTTTTAACGCGATAGTCATGGGATTGCTCCTTTTGTGTTAATCAAACTAGAACGAAGTTATAGGCACTCCTAATCACTTCTTTCTTTGACGATTTTAGTGCACCAATTAAACAATAAGAACGTCTCCCAAATGAATACTTTTGTGGAGATGTACGCTTGATTTTGAACCCCGATAGTCATGGGTTCTCCTTTTGACGCTAATCAAACTAGAATGAAGTAATACAACTCTTAATCACCTCTTTCTTTGTAAATTTTAAAAAACCAATGAAACAATATGAAGGTCTCCCTAAATGAAGGCTTATGTGAGATCTACGCATCGTTTTGGACGCGATAGTGGATGTGATTGCTCCTTTTGATGCTATTTTCACTAGAACGAAGTAATAGAACTCCTAATCACATATATTTTGACAATTTGAGAGAACTAATGAAACATTAAGAAGGTTCTCCCTAAATGAAGACTTGTGTGAGATGTACGGATCGTTTTGAGGCACTAGTGACAGGATTGCTCCTTTGATGCTAAGCAAACTAGAACGAATTCATAGGACTCATAATCACCTCTTTCTTTGACAATTTGAGAGACCCAATGAATAATAAGAAAGTCTCGCAAGACTTGTGTGAGATGTACGCATCGTTTTTAATGCGATAGTCATGGGATTGCTCCTTTTGATGCTAATCAAATTAGGAACGAAGTAATAAGACTCCTAATTCTTTCACAATTTTAGAGAACAAATGAAACAATAAGAAGGTCTCCTTAAATGAAGACATGTGTAAGATGTACGCATCGTTTTTAACGCGATAATCATGGGATTGCTCCTTTTGATGCTAATCAAACTAGAACGAAGTTATAGGACTCCTAATCACTTCTTTCTTTGACAATTTTAGTCGACCAATATAACAATAAGAAGGTCTCCCAAAATGAATACTTTTTATGAGATGTACGCTTGATTTTGAACCCGATAGTCATGGGTTTCTCCTTTTGACGCTAATCAAACTAGAACGAAGTAATACAACTCTTAATCACCTCTTTCTTTGTAAATTTGAAAAAACCAATGAAACAATATGACGGTCTCCCCTAAATGAAGACTTGTGAGATCTACGCATCGTTTTGGACGCGATAGTGATGTGATTGCTCCTTTTGATGCTATATTCAATTAGAATGAAGTAATAGAACTTATAATCACCTAGATTTTGATAATTTGAGAGAACTAATGAAACATTAAGAAGGTCTCCCTACAATGAAGACTTGTGTGAGATGTACGGCTCGTTTCACTAGTGACAGATTGGTCCTTTTGATGCTAATCAAACTAGAACGAATTCATAGGACTCATAATCACCTCTTTCTTTGACAATTTGAGAGACCCAATGACACAATAAGAAGGTCTCCCTAAATCAAGACTTCTGTGAGATGTACGCATCGTTTTTAACGCGATAGTCATGGGATTGCTTCTTTTTGATGCTAATCAAATTAGAACGCAAGTAATAAAAGTCCTAATCACCTCCTTCTTTCACAATTTTAGAGAACCAATGAAACAATAAGGAAGGTATCCTTAAATGAAGACATGTGTGAGATGTACGCATCGTTTTTAATGCGATAGTCATGGGATTACTCCTTTTGATGCTAATCAAACTAGAACGAAGTTATAGGACTCCTAATCACTTCTTTCTTTGACAATTTTAGTCGACCAATAAAACAATAAGAAGGTCTCCCAAAATGAATACTTTTTATGAGATGTACGCTTGATTTTGAACCCGATATAGTCATGGGTTTCTCCTTTTGACGCTAATCAAACTAGAACGAAGTAATACAACTCTTAATCACCTCTTTCTTTGTAAATTTGAAAAAACCAATGAAACAATATGACGGTCCCCTAAATGAAGACTTGTGTGAGATCTACGCATCGTTTTGGACGCGATAGTGATGTGATTGCTCCTTTTGATGCTATATTCAATTAGAACGAAGTAATAGAACTTATAATCACCTATATTTTGATAATTTGAGAGAACTAATGAAACATTAAGAAGGTCTCCCTAAATGAAGACTTGTGTGAGATGTACGGATCGTTTAGGCACTAGTGACATGATTGCTCCTTTTGATGCTAATCAAACTAGAACGAATTCATAGGACTCATAATCACCTCTTTCTTTGACCATTTGAGAGACCCAATGAAATAATTAAAAGGTCTCCCTAATCAAGACTTGTGTGAGATGTACGCATCGTTTTTAACGCGATAGTCATAGGATTGCTCTTTTGATGACTAATCAAATTAGAAAGAAGTATAAAGACTCCTAATCACTCCTTCTTTCATATATTAGAGAACCAATGAACAATAAGAAGGTCCTTAAATGAAGACATGTGTGAGATGTACGCATCGTTTTTAACGCGATAGGTCATGGGATTTACTCCTTTTGATGTTAATCAAACTAGAACGAAGTTATAGGACTCCTAATCACTTCTTTCTTTGACCAATTTTAGTGCACCAATGAAACAATAAGAACGGTCTCCCTAAAATGAAGCCTTGTGTGAGATGTACACTTGATTTTGACCGCGATAGTCATGGGTTTTCGTTTGACACTAATCAAACTAGATCGATGTAATACATACTCTTAATCACCTCTTTCTTTGTAAATTGAAAAAACCAATGAAACAATATTAAGGTCTCCCTAAATAAGACTTGTGTGAGATATACGCATCGTTTTGGACGCGGATAGTGATGTGATTGCTTCCTTTTGATGCTAATTTCAACTAGAACGAAGTAATAGAACTCATAATCAACTATATTTTTATAATTTGAGAGAACTAATGAAACATTAAGAAGATCTTCCCTAAATGACGACTTGTGTGAGATGTACGGATCGTTTTGAAGCACTAGTGTATGATTGCTCCTTTTTGATGCTAATCAAACTAGAACGAATTCATAGGACTCATAATCACCTCTTTCTTTGACCATTTGAGAGACCCAATGAAATAATTAAGAGTCTCCCTAAATCAGACTTGGTGAGATGTACGCATCGTTTTTAACCGATTAGTCATAGGATTGCTCTTTTGATACTAATCAAATTAGAACGAAGTAATAAGACTCCTAATTACTTCTTCTTTCATAATATTAGAGAACAAATTAAACAATAAGAAGGTCTCTTAAATGAAGACATGTGTGAGATGTACGCATCGTTTTAACGCGATAGTCATGGGATTGCTCCTTTTGGTGTTAATCAAACTAGAACGAAGTTATAGGACTCCTAATCACTTCTTTCTTTGACGATTTTAGTGCACCAATTAAACAATAAGAACGTCTCCCAAAATGAATACTTTTGTGAGATGTACGCTTGATTTTGAACCCGATAGTCATGGGTTTCTCCTTTTGACGCTAATCAAACATAGAATGAAGTAATACAACTCTTAATCACCTCTTCTTTGTAAATTTAAAAAACCAATGAACAATATGAAGGTCTCCCTAAATGAAGGCTTATGTGAGATTACGCATCGTTTTGGACGCGATAGTGATGTGATTGCTCCTTTGATGCTATTTTCAACTAGAAACGAAGTAATAGAACTCATAATCACATATATTTTGACAATTGAGAGAACTAATGAAACATTAAGAAGGTCTCCCTAAATGAAGACTTGTGTGAGATGTACGGATCGTTTGAAGGCACTAGTGACAGGATTGCTCCTTTTGATGCTAAGCAAACTAGAACGAATTCATAGGAGCTCATAATCCCTCTTTCTTTGACAATTTGAGAGACCCAATGAATAATAAGAAGTCTCGCAAGACTTGTGTGAGATGTACGCATCGTTTTAATGCGATAGTCATGGGGATTGCTCCTTTTGATGCTAATCAAATTAGAACGAAGTAATAAGACCTCCTAATTCTTTCACAATTTTAGAGAACAAATGAAACAATAAGAAGGTCTCCTTAATGAAGACATGTGTAAGATGTACGCATCGTTTTTTAACGCGATAATCATGGGATTGCTCCTTTTGATGCTAATCAAACTAGAACGAAGTTATAGGACTCCTAATCACTTCTTTCTTTGACAATTTTAGTCGACCAATAAAACAATAAGAAGGTCTCCCAAAATGAATACTTTTTATGAGATGTACGCTTGATTTGAACCCGATAGTCATGGGTTTCTCCTTTTGACGCTAATCAAACTAGAACGAAGTATACAACTCTTAATCACCTCTTTCTTTGTAAATTTGAAAAAAACCAATGAAACAATATGACGGTCTCCCTAAATGAAGACTTGTGTGAGATCTACGCATCGTTTGGACGCGATAGTGATGTGATTGCTCCTTTTGATGCTATATTCAATTAGAACGAAGTAATAGAAACTTATAATCACCTATATTTTGATAATTGAGAGAACTAATGAACATTAAGAAGGTCTCCCTAAATGAAGACTTGTGTGAGATGTACGGCTCGTTTCACTAGTGACAGGATTGGTCCTTTTGATGCTAATCAAACTAGAACGAATTCATAGGACTCATAATCACCTCTTTCTTTGACAATTTGAGAGACCCAATGAAACAATAAGAAGGTTCTCCCTAAATCAAGACTTCTGTGAGATGTACGCATCGTTTTTAACGCGAGAGTCATGGATTGCTTCTTTTGATGCTAATCAAATTAGAACGAAGTAATAAAAGTCCTAATCACCTCCTTCTTTTCACAATTTTAGAGAACCAATGAAACAATAAGAAGGTATCCTTAATGAAGACATGTGTGAGATGTACGCATCGTTTTTAATGCGATAGTCATGGATTACTCCTTTTGATGCTAATCAAACTAGAACGAAGTTATAGGACTCCTAATCACTTCTTTCTTTGACAATTTTAGTCGACCAATAAACAATAAGAAGGTCTCCCAAATGAATACTTTTATGAGATGTACGCTTATTTTGAACCCGATTAGTCATGGGTTTCTCCTTTTGACGCTAATCAAACTAGAACGAAGTAATACAACTCTTAATACACTCTTTCTTTGTAAATTCGAAAAACCAGATGAAACAATATGACGGTCTCCCTAATGAAGACTTGTGTGAGATCTCGCATCGTTTGGACGCGATAGTGATGTGATTGCTCCTTTTGATGCTATATTCAATTAGAACGAAGTAATAGAACTTATAATCACCTATATTTTGATAATTTGAGATAACTAATGAAACATTAAGAAGGTCTCCCTAAATGAAGACTTGTGTGAGATGTACGGCTCGTTTCACTAGTGACAGGATTGGTCCTTTTGATGCTAATCAAACTAGAACGAATTCATAGGACTCATAATCACCTCTTTCTTTGACCATTGAGAGACCCAATGAAATAATTAAAAGGTCTCCCTAAATCAAGACTTGTGTGAGATGTACGCATCGTTTTAACGCGATAGTCATGGGATTGCTTCTTTGATGCTAATCAAATTAGAACGAAGTAATAAAGTCCATAATCACCTCCTTCTTTCACAATTTTAGAGAACCAATGAAACAATAAGAAGGTATCCTTAAATGAAGACATGTGTGAGATGTACGCATCGTTTTTAATGCGATAGTCATGGGGATTACTCCTTTTGATGCTAATCAAACTAGAACGAAGTTATAGGACTCCTAATCCCCTCTTTCTTTGACAATTTAGAGCACTAATGAAACAATAAGAAGGTCTCCCTAAATGAAGCCTTGTGTGAGATGTACACGTGTTTTGAACGCGATAGTCATGGGTTTGTCGTTTTGACACTTAATCAAACTAGATCGATGTAATACAACTCTTATCACCTCTTTTTTTGTAAATTTGAAACAACCAATGAAACAATATTAAGGTCTCCCTAAATAAAGACTTGTGTGAGATATACGCAATCGTTTAGACGCGATAGTGATGTGATTGCTCCTTTTGATGCTAATTTCAACTAGAAGACGAGTAATAGAACTCATAATCAACTTATTTTTATAATTTGAGAGAACTAATGAAACATTAAGAAGATCTTCCTAAATGACGACTTGTGTGAGATGTACGGATCGTTTTGAAGGCACTAGTGATATGATTGCTCCTTTTGATGCTAATCAAACTAGAACGAATTCATAGGGACTCATAATCACCCTCTTCTTTGGCCATTTTGAGAGACCCAATGAAATAATTAAAAGGTCTCCCTAAATCAAGACTTGTGTGAGATGTACGAATCGTTTTTAACGCGATAGTCATAGGATTGCTCTTTTTGATACTAATCAAATTAGAACGAAGTAATAAGACTCCTAATTACCTTCTTCTTTCACATATTAGAGAACCAATTAAAACAATAAGAAGGTCTCTTAAATGAAGACACTGTGTGAGATGTACGCATCGTTTTTTAACGCGATAGTCATGGATTGCTCCTTTTGGTGTTAATCAAACTAGAACGAAGTTATAGGACTCCTAATCACTTCTTTCTTTGACGATTTTAGTGGGCACCAATTAAACAATAAGAACGTCTCCCAAAATGAATACTTTTGGTGAGATGTACGCTTGATTTTGAACCCGATAGTCATGGGTTTTCTCCTTTTGACGCTACTCAACACTAGAATGAAGTAATACAACTCTTAATCACCTCTTTCTTTGTAAATTTTAAAAAACCAATGAAACAATATGAAGGTCTCCCTAAATGAAGGCTTATGTGAGATCTACGCATCGTTTTGGACGCGATAGTGAGTGATTGCTCCTTTTGATGCTATTTTGCAACTAGAACGAAGTAATAGAACTCATAATCACATATATTTTGACAATTTGAGAGAACTAATGAAACATTAAGAAGGTCTCCCTAAATGAAGACTTGTGTGAGATGTACGGATCGTTTTGAAGGCACTAGTGGACAGGATTGCTCACTTTTGATGCTAAGCAACTAGAACGAATTCATAGGACTCATAATCACCTCTTTCTTTGACAATTGAGAGACCCAATGAAATAATAAGAAAGTCTCGCAAGACTTGTGTGAGATGTACGCATCGTTTTTAATGCGATAGTCATGGGATTGCTCCTTTGATGCTAATCAAATTAGAACGAAGTAATAAGACTCCTAATTCTTTCACAATTTAGAGAACAAATGAAACAATAAGAAGGTCTCCTTAAATGGAAGACATGTGTAAGATTGTAAGCATCGTTTTTTAACGCGATAATCATGGGATTGCTCCTTTTGATGCTAATCAAACTAGAACGAGTTATAGGATCCTAATCACTTCTTTCTTTGACAATTTTAGTCGACCATAAAACAATAAGAAGGTCTCCCAAAATGAATACTTTTTATGAGATGTACGCTTGATTTTGAACCCGATAGTCATGGGTTTCTCCTTTTGACGCTAATCAAACTAGAACGAAGTAATACAACTCTTAATCCCTCTTTCTTTGTAAATTTGAAAAAACCAATGAAACAATATGACGGTCTCCCTAAATGAAGACTTGTGTGAGATCTACGCATCGTTTTGGACGCGATAGTGATGTGATTGCTCCTTTTGATGCTATATTCAATTAGAACGAAGTAATAGAACTTATAATCACCTATATTTTGATAATTTGAGAGAACTAATGAAACATTAAGAAGGTCTCCCTAAATGAAGACTTGTGTGAGATGTACGGCTCGTTTCACTAGTGACAGGATTGGTCCTTTTGATGCTAATCAAACTAGAACGAATTCATAGGACTCATAATCACCTCTTTCTTTGACAATTTGAGAGACCCAATGAAACAATAAGAAGGTCTCCTAAATCAAGACTTCTGTGAGATGTACGCATCGTTTTTAACGCGATAGTCATGGGATTGCTTCTTTTGATGCTAATCAAATTAGAACGAAGTAATAAAATCCTAATCACCTCTCTTTCACAATTTTAGAGAACCAATGAAACAATAAGAAGGTATCCTTAAATGAAGACATGTGTAGATGTACGCATCGTTTTTAATGCGATAGTCATGGGATTACTCCTTTTGATGCTAATCAAACTAGAACGAAGTTATAGGACTCCTAATCACTTCTTTCTTTGACAATTTTAGTCACCAATAAACAATAAGAAGGTCTCCCAAATGAATACTTTTGAGATGTACGCTTGATTTTGAACCGATAGTCATGGGTTTCTCCTTTCGCTAATCAAACTAGAACGAAGTAACAACTCTTAATCACCTCTTTCTTTGTAAATTTGAAAAACCAATGAAACAATATGACGGTCCCCTAAATGAAGACTTGTGTGAGATCTACGCATCGTTTTGGACGCGATAGTGATGTGATTGCTCCTTTTGATGCTAATTTCAATAGAACGAAGTAATAGAACTCATAATCACTATATTTTATAATTTGAGAGAACTAATGAAACATTAAGAAGGTCTCCCTAAATGACGACTTGTGTGAGATGTACGGATCGTTTCACTAGTGACAGTGTCCTTTTGATGCTAATCAAACTAGAACGAATTCATAGGACTCATAATCACCTCTTTCTTTGACATTTGAGAGACCCAATGAAAAATAAGGTCTCCCTAAATCAAGACTTCTGTGAGATGTACGCATCGTTTTTAACGCTATCGTCATGGATTGCTTCTTTTGATGCTAATCAAATTAGAACGAAGTAATAAAGTCCTAATCACCTCTTCTTTCACATTTAGAGAACCAATGAAACAATAAGAAGGTATCCTTAAATGAAGACATGTGTGAGATGTACGCATCGTTTTTAATGCGATAGTCATGGGATTACTCCTTTGGTGTTAATCAAACTAGAACGAAGTTATAGGACTCCTAATCACTTCTTTCTTTGACATTTTAGAGCACCAATTAAACAATAAGAACGGTCTCCCAAATGAACTTGTGTGAGATGTACGCTGATTTTGAACCGATAGTCATGGGTTTCTCGTTTTGACGCTAATCAAACTAGATCGAGTAATACAACTCTTAATCACCCTCTTTCTTTGTAAATTTGAAAAACCATGAAACAATATGGTCTCCCTAAATAAGACTTGTGAGATATACGCATCGTTTTGGACGCGATAGTGATGTGATTGCTCCTTTTGATGCTATTTCAACTAGAACGAAGTAGAACTCATAATCACTATATTTTTAATTTGAGAGAACTAATGAAACATTAAGAAGGTCTCCTAAATGACGACTGTGTGAGATGTACGGATCGTTTTGAAGGACTAGTGATATGATTGCTCCTTTTGATGCTAATCAAACTAGAACGAATTCATAGGACTCATAATCACCTTTCTTTGGCATTTGAGAGACCCAATGAAATAATAAGAAGTCTCCCTAAATCAAGACTTGTGAGATGTACGCATCGTTTTTAACGCGATAGTCATGGATTGCTCTTTTGATGCTAATCAAATTAGAACGAAGTAATAAGACTCCTAATTCTTCTTCTTTCAATTTGAGAACCAATTAAACAATAAGAAGTCTCTTAAATGAAGACATGTGTGAGATGTACGCATCGTTTTTAACGCGATAGTCATGGGATTGCTCCTTTTGTGCTAATCAAACTAGAACGAAGTTATAGGACTCCTAATCACTTCTTTCTTTGACGATTTTAGTGCCCAATAAACAATAAGAACGGTCTCCCAAAATACTTTTGTGAGATGTACGCTTGATTTTGAACCCGATAGTCATGGGTTTCTCCTTTTGACGCTAATCAACTAGATGAGTAATACAACTCTTAATCACCTCTTTCTTTGTAAATTTTAAAAAACCAATGAAACAATATGAAGGTCTCCCTAAATGAAGACTGTGAGATCTACGCATCGTTTTGGACGCGATAGTGATGTGATTGCTCCTTTTGATGCTATTTCAACTAGAACGAAGTAATAGAACTCATAATCACATATATTTTGACAATTTGAGAGAACTAATGAAACATTAAGAAGGTCTCCCTAAATGAAGACTGTGTGAGATGTACGGATCGTTTTGAAGGCACTAGTGACAGATTGCTCCTTTGATGCTAAGCAAACTAGAACGAATTCATAGGACTCATAATCACCTCTTTCTTTGACAATTTGAGAGACCCAATGAAATAATAAGAAGTCTAGCAAGACTTGTGTGAGATGTACGCATCGTTTTTAATGCGATTCATCATGGGATTGCTCTTTTGATGCTAATCAAATTAGAACGAAGTAATAAGACTCCTAATATTTCACAATTTTAGAGAACAAATGAAACAATAAGAAGGTCTCCTTAAATGAAGACATGTGTAGATGTACGCATCGTTTTTAACGCCATAATCATGGGATTGCTCCTTTTGATGCTAACAAACTAGAACGAAGTTATAGGACTCCTAATCACTTCTTTCTTTGACAATTTTAGTCGACCAATAAAACAATAAGAAGTCTCCCAAAATGAATACTTTTTGAGATGTACGCTGATTTTGAACCCGATAGTCATGGGTTTCTCCTTTTGACGCTAATCAAACTAGAACGAAGTAATACAACTCTGAATCACCTCTTTCTTTGTAAATTTGAAAAAACCATGAAACAATATGACGGTCTCTCTAAATGAAGACTTGTGTGAGATCTACGCATCGTTTGGACGCGATAGTGATGTGATTGCTCCTTTTGATGCTATATTCAATTAGAACGAAGTAATAGAACTTAATCACCTATATTTTGATAATTTGAGAGAACTAATGAAACATTAAAGGTCTCCCTAAATGAAGACTTGTGTGAGATGTACGGCTCGTTTCACTAGTGACAGGATTGGTCCTTTTGATGCTAATCAACTAGAACGAATTCATAGGACTCATAATCACCTCTTTCTTTGACAATTTAGAGACCCAATGAAACAATAAGAAGGTCTCCCAAAATCAAGACTTCTGTGAGGTGTACGCATCGTTTTTAATGCGATAGTCATGGGATTGCTTCTTTTGATGCTAATCGAATTAGAACGAAGTAATAAAAGTCCTAATCACCTCCTTCTTTCACAATTTTAGAGAACCAATGAAACAATAAGAAGGTATCCTTAAATGAAGACATGTGTGAGATGTACGCATCGTTTTTAATGCGATAGTCATGGGATTGCTCCTTTGATGCTAATCAAACTAGACGAAGTTATAGGACTCCTAATCACTTCTTTCTTTGTCAATTTTAGTCGACCAATAAAATAAGAAGGTCTCCCAAATGATACTTTTTATGAGATGTACGCTGATTTTGAACCCGATAGTCAGGGTTTTCTCCTTTGACGCTAATCAAACTGAACGAAGTAATACAACTCTAATCACTCTTCTTTGTAAATTTGAAAAAACCAATGAAACAATATGACGGTCATCCCTAAATGAATACTTGTGTGAGATCTACCCATCGTTTTGGACGCGATTGAGTGATTGCTCCTTTTGATGCTATATTCAATTAAAACGAAGTAAGAACTAAATAATCACCTATATTTTGATAATTTGAGAGAACTAATGAAACATGAAGGTCTCCTAAATGAAGACTTGTGTGGATGTACGGCTCGTTTTCCTAGTACAGGATTGGTCCTTTTCATGCTAATCAAACTAGAACGAATCATAGGACTCATAATC
>JAINUT010002049.1:0-19643 GCA_020205555.1 Panax stipuleanatus
ATCAAAATATAGATGATTATGAGTCCTATTACTTGTTCTAGTTGAAATTAGCATGAAAAGGAGCAACCCATCACTATCGCGTCCAAAACGATTCGTAGATCTCACACAAGTCTTAATTTATGGAGACCTTCTTATTGTTTCATTAGTTTCCTAAAATTATTAAAAGAAAAAGGTGATTAAGAGTCCTATTACTTCGTTCTAATTTGATTACCATCAAAAGGAGTAATCCCATGACTATCGCGTTAAAAACGATGCGTACATCTCACAACAAGTCTTTTTAGGGAGAACTTCATTATTTCATTGGTTCTCTCAAATTGTAAAAGAAAGAGGTGATTATGAGTCCATTTCGTTCTTGTTTGATCGCATCAAAAGAATAAATCCCATCACTATAGCATTCAAAACGATTCGTACATCTCCACAAGTCTTCATTTAAGGATACTTCGTATTGTTTCCATTTTCTTGAATTATCAAATATAGATGATTATGAGTCCTATTACTTTGTTCTAGTTGAAATTAGCATGAAAAGGAGCAAACCCATCACTATCGCGTCCAAAACGATTCGTAGATCTCACACAAGTCTTAATTTATGGAGACCTTCTTATTGTTTCATTAGTTTCCTAAAATTATAAAGAAAAAGGTGATTAAGAGTCCTATTACTTCGTTCTAATTTGATTACCATCAAAAGGAGTAATCCCATGACTATTGCGTTAAAAACGATGCGTACATCTCACCAAGTCTTGATTTAGGGAGACTTCTTATTATTTCATTGGTTCTCTCAAATTGTAAAAGAAAGAGGTGATTAGAGTCCTACGACTTCGTTCTTTTTTGATTCACGTCAAAAGGATAAATCCCATCACTATAGCATTCAAAACGATTCGTACATCTCACAAGTCTTCATTTAAGGATACCTTCGTATTGTTTCATTAGGTCTTGAATTGTCAAAATAGATGATTATGAGTCCTATACTTCGTTCTAGTTGAAATTAGCATCAAAAGGAGCAACCCATCACTATCGTGTCCAAAACGATTCGTAGATCTCACACAAGTCTTCATTTAAGGGAGACCTTATTGTTGAATTGGTTGTTTCAAATTTACAAAGAAAGAGGTGATTAGAGTTGATTACTTCGTTCTAGCCTGATTAGCGTCAAAACGAGAAACCCATGACTATTCGTTCAAAATCTTGCGTACATCTCGCACAAGTCTTCATTTAGGGAGACCTTCTTATGTTTCATTGGTGCTTTAAAATTGTCAAGGAAAGAGGTGATTAAGTCCTATGAACTTCGTTCTAGTTGATTAGCATCAAAAGGACAATCCATGACTATCGAGTTAAAACGATGCGTACATCTCACACAAGTCTTCATTTAGGGAGACCTTCTTATGTTTCATTAGTTCTCTCAAATTGTAAAAAAGAGGTGATTATGATTCTATTACTTCGTTCTAGTTGATTAGCATCAAAAGGAGCAATCATCACTATCGCGTAAAACGATGCGTAGATCTCACACAAGTCTTCATTAGGAGACCTTCTTATTGTTTCATTGGTTTCTCAAATGTAAAGAAAGAGGTGATTAAGTCCTATATTCGTTCTATTTGATTAGCATCAAAAGGAGCAATCCATGACTATGCCTTAAAACAATCGTACATCTCACACAAGTCTTGATTTAGGGAGAACTTCTTATGTTTCATTGGTTCTCTCAAATTATCAAGAAAAGGTGATTATGAGTCTATACTTCGTTCTAGTTGATTAGCATCAAAAGGAGCAATCATCACTATCGCGTCCAAAACGATCGTACATCTCACACAAGTCTTCATTTAAGGAGACCTTTTATTGTTTCATTAGTTCTCTAAAATATGAAAAAGAGGTGATTAAGAGTCCTATTACTTTGTTCTAAGTTGATTAGCATCAAAAGGAGAAACCATCACTATCGCCAAAACGATTCGTAGATCTCACACAAGTCTTCATTTAGGGAGACCTTTATTATTCATTGGTTTTCAAATTTTAAAGAAAGAGGTGATTATGAGTAGGACTTCGTTTTGTTTGATCGTCAAAACGATAAATCCCATCACTATCATTCAAAACGATCGTACATCTCGCACAAGTCTTCATTTAGGAGACCTTCGTATTGTTTCTTAGTTTCTGAATTATCAAAATATAGATGATATGAGTCCTATTACTTCGTTCTAGTTGAAATTAGCATAAAGGAGCAACCCATCACTATCGCGTCCAAAACGATCGTAGATCTCACAAAGTCTTGATTTAGGAGACCTTCTTATTGTTTCTAGTTTCTAAAATTATAAAAGAAAAGGTGATTAAGGACAACCCTATGACTATCGCGTTAAAAACGATGCGTACATCTCACACAATCGTTGGATCTCTCAAATTGTCAAAGAAAGAGGTGATTATAGTCCTATGAATTCGTTCTAGTTTGATTAGCATCAAAAGGAGCAATCTATCACTAGTGCCTTCAAACAATCCGTACATCTCACACAAGTCTTCATTTAGGGAGACCTTCTTAATGTTTCATTAGTTCTCTCAAATTGTCAAAATATAGGTGATTATGAATTCTATTACTTCGTTCTAGTTGAAATTAGCATCAAAAGGAGCAATCACATCACTATCGCGTCCAAAACGATGCGTAGATCTCACACAAGTCTTCATTTATGGAGACCTTCTTATTGTTTCATTGGTTTCCTAAAATTATGAAAGAAAGAGGTGATTAAGAGTCCTATTACTTCGTTCTAATTTGATTACCATCAAAAGGAGTAATCCCATGACTATCGCGTTAAAAACGATGCGTACATCTCACACCAAGTCTTGATTTAGGGAGAACTTCTTATTATTTCATTGGTTCTCTCAAATTGTCAAAGAAAGAGGTGATTATGAGTCCTATGACTTCGTTCTAGTTTGATTAGCATCAAAAGGATCAATCCTATCACTATAGCCTTCAAAACGATTCGTACATCTCACACAAGTCTTCATTTAAGGATACATTCGTATTGTTTCATTAGTTCTCTGAATTGTCAAAATAGAGATTATGAGTCCTATTACTTGTTCTAGTTGAAATTAGCATCAAAAGGAGCAAACCCATCACTATCGCGTCCAAAACGATTCGTAGATCTCACACAAGTCTTCATTTAGGGAGACCTTCATATTGTTTCATTGGTTGTTTCAAATTTACAAAGAAAGAGGTGATTAGAAGATGTACTTCGTTCTAGTTTGATTAGCGTCAAAACGAGAAACCCATGACTATCTCGTTCAAAACCATGCGTACATCTCGCACAAGTCTTCATTTAGGGAGACCTTCTTATTGTTTCATTGGTGCTTTAAAATTGTCAAGGAAAGAGGTGATTAGAAGTCCTATAACTTCGTTCTAGTTTGATTAGCATCAAAAGGAGCAATCCCATGACTATCGCGTTAAAAACGATGCGTACATCTAACACAAGTCTTCATTTAGGAGACCTTTTTATTGTTTCTGGTTCTCTAAAATTGTGAAAGAAAGAGGTGATTAGGAGTCTTATTACTTCGTTCTAATTTGATTAGCATCAAAAGGAGCAATCCTATGACTATCGCGTTAAAAACGATGCGTACATCTCACACAAGTCTTGATTTAGGGAGACCTTCTTACTATTTCATTGGATCTCTCAAATTGTCAAAGAAAGAGGTGATTATAAGTCCTATGAATTCGTTCTAGTTTGATTAGCATCAAAAGGAGCAATCCTATCACTAGTGCCTTCAAAACAATCCGTACATCTCACACAAGTCTTCATTTAGGGAGACCTTCTTAATGTTTCATTAGTTCTCTCAAATTGTCAAAATATAGGTGATTATGAATTTATGCTTCGTTCTAGTTGAAATTAGCATCAAAAGGAGCAATCACATCACTATCGCGTCCAAAACGATGCGTAGATCTCACACAAGTCTTCATTTATGGAGACCTTCTTATTGTTTCATTGGTTTCCTAAAATTATGAAGAAAGAGGTGATTAAGAGTCCTATTACTTCGTTCTAATTTGATTACCATCAAAAGGAGTAATCCCATGACTATCGGTTAAAAACGATGCGTACATCTCACACCAAGTCTTGATTTAGGGAGAACTTCTTATTATTTCATTGGTTCTCTCAAATTGTCAAAGAAAAGGTGATTATGAGTCCTATGACTTCGTTCTAGTTTGATTAGCATCAAAAGGATCAATCCTATCACTATAGCCTTCAAAACGATTCGTACATCTCACACAAGTCTTCATTTAAGGATACCTTCGTATTGTTTCATTAGTTCTCTGAATTGTCAAAATATAGATGATTATGAGTCCTATTACTTTGTTCTAGTTGAAATTAGCATCAAAAGGGGCAAACCCATCACTATCGCGTCCAAAACGATTCGTAGATCTCACAAAGTCTTCATTTAGGGAGACCTTCATATTGTTTCATTGGTTGTTTCAAATTTACAAAGAAAGAGGTGATTAGAAGTTGTATTACTTCGTTCTAGTTTGATTAGCGTCAAAACAGAAACCCATGACTATCTCGTTCAAAACCATGCGTACATCTCGCACAAGTCTTCATTTAGGGAGACCTTCTTATTGTTTCATTGGTGCTTTAAAATTGTCAAGGAAAGAGGTGATTAGAAGTCCTATAACTTCGTTCTAGTTTGATTGCATAAAAGGAGCAATCCCAGACTATCGTTAAAAACGATGCGTACATCTCACACAAGTCTTCATTTAAGGAGACCTTCTTATTGTTTCTTTGGTTCTCTAAAATTGTGAAAGAAAGAGGTGATTAGAGTCTTATTACTTCGTTCTAATTTGATTAATATCAAAAGGAGCAATCCTATGACTATCGCGTTAAAAACGATGCGTACATCTCACACAAGTCTTGATTTAGGAGACCTTCTTACGTTTCGTTGGATCTCTCAAATTGTCAAAGAAAGAGGTGATTATGTCCTATGAATTCGTTCTAGTTTGATTAGCATCAAAAGGAGCAATCTATCACTAGTGCCTTCAAACAATCCGTACATCTCACACAAGTTTATTTAGGGAGACCTTCTTAATGTTTCATTAGTTCTCTCAAATTGTCAAAATATAGGAGATTATGAATTCTATTACTTCGTTCTAGTTGAAATTAGCATCAAAAGGAGCAATCACATCACTATCGCGTCCAAAACGATGCGTAGATCTCACACAAGTCTTCATTTATGGAGACCTTCTTATTGTTTCATTGGTTTCCTAAAATTATGAAGAAAGAGGTGATTAAGAGTCCTATTATTCGTTCTAATTTGATTACCATCAAAAGGAGTAATCCCATGACTATCGCGTTAAAAACGATGCTACATCTCACACCAAGTCTTGATTTAGGGAGAACTTTATTATTTCATTGGTTCTCTCAAATTGTCAAAGAAAGAGGTGATTATGAGTCCTATGACTTCGTTCTAGTTTGATTAGCATCAAAAGGATCAATCCTATCACTATAGCCTTCAAAACGATTCGTACATCTCACACAAGTCTTCATTTAAGGATACCTTCGTATTGTTTCATTAGTTCTCTGAATTGTCAAAATATAGATGATATGAGTCCTATTACTTGTTCTAGTTGAAATTAGCATCAAAAGGAGCAAACCCATCACTATCGCGTCCAAAACGATTCGTAGATCTCACACAAGTCTTCATTTAGGGAGACCTTCATATTGTTTCATTGGTTGTTTCAAATTTACAAAGAAAGATGTGATTAGAAGATGTATACTTCGTTCTAGTTTGATTAGCGTCAAAACGAGAAATCCATGACTATCTCGTTCAAAACCATGCGTACATCTCGCACAAGTCTTCATTTAGGGAGACCTTCTTATTGTTTCATTGGTGCTTTAAAATTGTCAAGGAAAGAGGTGATTAGAAGTCCTATAAATTCGTTCTAGTTTGATTAGCATCAAAAGGAGCAATCCCATGACTATCGCGTTAAAAACGATGCGTACATCTCACACAAGTCTTCATTTAAGGAGACCTTTTATTGTTTCTGGTTCTCTAAAATTGTGAAAGAAAGAGGTGATTAGGAGTCTTATTACGTCGTTCTAATTTGATTAGCATCAAAAGGACAATCCTATGACTATCGCGTTAAAAACGATGCGACATCTCACACAAGTCTTGATTTAGGGAGACCTTCTTACTTTCATTGGATCTCTCAAATTGTCAAAGAAAGAGGTGATTATAAGTCCTATGAATTCGTTCTAGTTTGATTAGCATCAAAAGGAGCAATCCTATCACTAGTGCCTTCAAAACAATCCGTACATCTCACACAAGTCTTCATTTAGGGAGACCTTCTTAATGTTTCATTAGTTCTCTCAAATTGTCAAAATATAGGTGATTATGAATTTATGCTTCGTTCTAGTTGAAATTAGCATCAAAAGGAGCAATCACATCACTATCGCGTCCAAAACGATACGTAGATCTCACACAAGTCTTCATTTATGGAGACCTTCTTATTGTTTCATTGGTTTCCTAAAATTATGAAGAAAGAGGTGATTAAGAGTCCTATTACTTCGTTCTAATTTGATTACCATCAAAAGGAGTAATCCCATGACTATCGCGTTAAAAACGATGCGTACATCTCACACCAAGTCTTGATTTAGGGAAACTTCTTATTATTTCATTGGTTCTCTCAAATTGTCAAAGAAAAGGTGATTATGAGTCCTATGACTTCGTTCTAGTTTGATTAGCATCAAAAGGATCAATCCTATCACTATAGCCTTCAAAACGATTCGTACATCTCACCAAGTCTTCATTTAAGGATACCTTCGTATTGTTTCATTAGTTCTCTGAATTGTCAAAATATAGATGATGAGTCCTATTACTTTGTTCTAGTTGAAATTAGCATCAAAAGGGGCAAACCCATCACTATCGCGTCCAAAACGATTCGTAGATCTCACAAGTCTTCATTTAGGGAGACCTTCATATTGTTTCATTGGTTGTTTCAAATTTACAAGAAAGAGGTGATTAGAAGTTGTATTACTTCGTTCTAGTTTGATTAGCGTCAAAACAAGAAACCCATGACTATCTCGTTCAAAACCATGCGTACATCTCGCACAAGTCTTCATTTAGGGAGACCTTCTTATTGTTTCATTGGTGCTTTAAAATTGTCAAGGAAAGAGGTGATTAGAAGTCCTATAACTTCGTTCTAGTTTGATTGCATAAAAGGAGCAATCCCAGACTATCACGTTAAAAACGATGCGTACATCTCACACAAGTCTTCATTTAAGGAGACCTTCTTATTGTTTCTTTGGTTCTCTAAAATTGTGAAAGAAAGAGGTGATTAGAGTCTTATTACTTCGTTCTAATTTGATTATATCAAAAGGAGCAATCCTATGACTATCGCGTTAAAAACGATGCGTACATCTCACACAAGTCTTGATTTAGGAGACCTTCTTACGTTTCGTTGGATCTCTCAAATTGTCAAAGAAAGAGGTGATTATAGTCCTATGAATTCGTTCTAGTTTGATTAGCATCAAAAGGAGCAATTATCACTAGTGCCTTCAACACAATCCGTACATCTCACACAAGTCTTCATTTAGGGAGACCTTCTTAATGTTTCATTAGTTCTCTCAAATTGTCAAAATATAGGGATTATGAATTCTATTACTTCGTTCTAGTTGAAATTAGCATCAAAAGGAGCAATCACATCACTATCGCGTCCAAAACGATGCGTAGATCTCACACAAGTCTTCATTTATGGAGACCTTCTTATTGTTTCATTGGTTTCCTAAAATTATGAAGAAAGAGGTGAGTAAGAGTCCTATTATTCGTTCTAATTTGATTACCATCAAAAGGAGTAATCCCATGACTATCGCGTTAAAAACGATGGTACATCTCACACCAAGTCTTGATTTAGGGAGAACTTTTATTATTTCATTGGTTCTCTCAAATTGTCAAAGAAAGAGGTGATTATGAGTCCTATGACTTCGTTCTAGTTTGATTAGCATCAAAAGGATCAATCCTATCACTATAGCCTTCAAAACGATTCGTACATCTCACACAAGTCTTCATTTAAGGATACCTTCGTATTGTTTCATTAGTTCTCTGAATTGTCAAAATATAGATGATATGAGTCCTATTACTTGTTCTAGTTGAAATTAGCATCAAAAGGGCAAACCCATCACTATCGCGTCCAAAACGATTCGTAGATCTCACAAAGTCTTCATTTAGGGAGACCTTCATATTGTTTCATTGGTTGTTTCAAATTTACAAAGAAAGAGGTGATTAGAAGATGTACTACTTCGTTCTAGTTTGATTAGCGTCAAAACGAGAAATCCATGACTATCTCGTTCAAAACCAGCGTACATCTCGCACAAGTCTTCATTTAGGGAGACCTTCTTATTGTTTCATTGGTGCTTTAAAATTGTCAAGGAAAGAGGTGATTAGAAGTCCTATAATTCGTTCTAGTTTGATTAGCATCAAAAGGAGCAATCCCATGACTATCGCGTTAAAAACGATGCGTACATCTCACACAAGTCTTCATTTAAGGAGACCTTTTTATTGTTTCTGGTTCTCTAAAATTGGTGAAAGAAAGAGGTGATTAGGAGTCTTATTACGTCGTTCTAATTTGGATATAGCATCAAAAGGAACAATCCTATGACTATCGCGTTATAAAACGATGCGGACATCTCACACAAGTCTTGATTTAGGGAGACCTTCTTACTATTTCATTGGATGTCTCAAATTGTCAAAGAAAGAGGTGATTATAAGTCCTATGAATTCGTTCTAGTTTGATTAGCATCAAAAGGAGCAATCCTATCACTAGTGCCTTCAAAACAATTCGTACATCTCACACAAGTCTTCATTTAGGGAGACCTTCTTAATGTTTCATTAGTTCTCTCAAATGGTCAAAATATAGGTGATTATGAATTCTAATGCTTCGTTCTAGTTGAAATTAGCATCAAAAGGAGCAATCACATCACTATCGCGTCCAAAAACGATACGTAGATCTCACAAAAGTCTTCATTATGGAGACCTTCTTATTGTTTCATTGGTTTCCTAAAATTTTGGAAAGAAATAGGTGATTAAGAGTCCTATTACTTTGTATAATTGATTACCATCAAAGGAGTAATCCATGACTATCGCGTTAAAAACGATGCGTACATCTCACACCAAGTCTTGATTTAGGGAAAACTTCTTATTATTTCATTGGTTCTCTCAATTGTCAAGAAAAAGGTGATTATGAGTCCTATGACTTCGTTCTAGTTTGATTAGCATCAAAAGGATCAATCCTATCACTATAGCCTTCAAACGATTCGTACATCTCACGCAAAGTCTTCATTTAAGGATCCTTCGTATTGTTTTTATTAGTTCTCTGAATGTCAAAATATAGATGATTATGAGTCCTATTACTTTGTTTAGTATGAAATTAGCATCAAAAGGGGCAAACCCATCACTATCGCGTCCAAAACGATTCGTAGATCTCACATAAGTCTTCATTTAGGGAGACCTTCATATTGTTTCATGGTTGTTTCAAATTTACGAAGAAGGAGGTGATTAGAAGTTGTATTACTTCTTTCTAGTTTGATTAGCGTCAACACAAGAACCCATAAACTATCTCGTTCAAAACCATGCGTACATCTCGCACAAGTCTTCATTTAGGGAGACCTTCTTATTGTTTCATTGGTGCTTTAAAATTGTCAAGGAAAGAGGTGATAGAAGTCCTATAACTTCGTTCTAGTTTGATTTGCATTAAAAGGAGCAATCTCATGACTATCGCGTTAAAAACGATGCGTACATCTCACACAAGTCTTCATTTAAGGAGACCTTCTTATTGTTTCTTTAGTTCTCTAAAATTGTGAAAGAAAGAGGTGATTAAGTGTCTTATTACTTCGTTCTAATTTGTATTAATATCAAAAGGAGCAATCCTATGACTATCGCGTTAAAAACGATGCGTACATCTCACAAAAGTCTTGATTTAAGGAGACCTTCTTACCGTTTCGTTGGATCTCTCAATTGTCAAAGAAAGAGGTGATTATATGTCCTATGAATTCGTTCTAGTTTGATTAGCATCAAAGGAGCAATCTTATCACTAGTGCCTTCAAACACAATCCGTACATCTCACACAAGTCTTATTTAGGGAGACCTTCTTAATGTTTCATTAGTTCTCTCAATTGTCAAAATATAGGAGATTATGAATTCTATTACTTCGTTCTAGTTGAAAATTAGCATCAAAAGGAGCAATCACATCACTATCGCGTCCAAAACTATGCGTAGATCTCACACAAGTCTTGATTTAGGGAGACCTTCTTACTATTTCATTGGATGTCTCAAATTGTCAAAGAAAGAGGTGATTATAAGTCCTATGAATTCGTTCTAGTTTGATTAGCATCAAAAGAAGCAATCCTATCACTAGTGCCTTCAAAACAATCCGTACATCTCACACAAGTCTTCATTTAGGGAGACCTTCTTAATGTTTCATTAGTTCTCTCAAATGGTCAAAATATAGGTGATTATGAATTTTAATGCTTCGTTCTAGTTGAAATTAGCATCAAAAGGAGCAATCACATCACATCGCCGTCCAAAAACGATACGTAGATCTCACACAAGTCTTCATTTATGGAGACCTTCTTATTGTTTCATTGGTTTCCTAAAATTATGGAAGAAATAGGTGATTAAGAGTCCTATTACTTTGTTATAATTTGATTACCATCAAAAGGAGTAATCCCATGACTATCGTGTTAAAAACGATGCGTACATCTCACACCAAGTCTTGATTTAGGGAAAACTTCTTATTATTTCATTGGTTCTCTCAAATTGTCAAAGAAAAAGGTGATTATGAGTCCTATGACTTCGTTCTAGTTTGATTAGCATCAAAAGGATCAATCCTATCACTATAGCCTTCAAACGATTCGTACATCTCACGCAAGTCTTCATTTAAGGATACCTTCGTATTGTTTTTATAGTTCTCTGAATTGTCAAAATATAGATGATTATGAGTCCTATTACTTTGTTCTAGTTGAAATTAGCATCAAAAGGGGCAAACCCATCACTATCGCGTCCAAAACGATTCGTAGATCTCACATAAGTCTTCATTTAGGGAGACCTTCATATTGTTTCATTGGTTGTTTCAAATTTACGAAGAAGGAGGTGATTAGAAGTTGTATTACTTCTTTCTAGTTTGATTAGCGTCAACACAAGAAACCCATAACTATCTCGTTCAAAACCATGCGTACATCTCGCACAAGTCTTCATTTAGGAGAGACCTTCTTATTGTTTCATTGGTGCTTTAAAATTGTCAAGGAAAGAGGTGATTAGAAGTCCTATAACTTCGTTCTAGTTTGATTTGCATTAAAAGGAGCAATCTCATGACTATCGCGTTAAAACGATGCGTACATCTCACCACAAGTCTTCATTTAAGGAGACCTTCTTATGTTTCTTTAGTTCTCTAAAATTGTGAAAGAAAGAGGTGATTAAGTGTCTTATTACTTCGTTCTAATTTGATTATATCAAAGGAGCAATCCTATGACTATCGCGTTAAAAACGATGCGTACATCTCACACAAGTCTTGATTTAAGGAGACCTTCTTACCGTTTCGTTGGATCTCTCAAATTGTCAAAGAAAGAGGTGATTATATGTCCTATGAATTCGTTCTAGTTTGATTAGCATCAAAAGGAGCAATCTTATCACTAGTGCCTTCAACACAATCCGTACATCTCACACAAGTCTTTATTTAGGGAGACCTTCTTAATGTTTCATTAGTTCTCTCAAATTGTCAAAATATAGGAGATTATGAATTCTATTACTTCGTTCTAGTTGAAATTAGCATCAAAAGGAGCAATCACATCACTATCGCGTCCAAAACTATGCGTAGATCTCACACAAGTCTTCATTTATGGAGACCTTCTTATTGTTTCATTGGTTTCCTAAAATTATGAATGAAAGAGGTAAGTAAGAGTCCTATTAATTTGTTCTAATTGATTATCATCAAAAGGAGTAATCCCATGACTATCGCGTTAAAACGATGGCTACATCTCACACCAAAGTCTTGATTTAGGGAGAACTTCTTATTATTTCATTGGTTCTCTCAAATTATCAAAGAAAGAGGTGATTATGAGTCCTATGACTTCGTTCTAGTTTGATTAGCATCAAAAGGATTCAATCCTATCACTATAGCCTTCAAAACGATTCGTACATCTCACACAAGTCTTCATTTAAGGATACCTTCGTATTGTTTCATTAGTTCTCTGAATTGTCAAAATATAGATGACTAATGAGTCCTTTTACTTTGTTCTAGTTGAAATTAGCATCAAAGGAGCAAACCCATCACTATCGCGTCCAAAACGATTCGTAGATCTCCACAAGTCTTCATTTAGGGAGACCTTCATATTGTTTCATTGGTTGTTTCAAATTTACAAAGAAAGATGTGATTAGAGATGTACTACTTCGTTCTAGTTTGATTAGCGTCAAAACAGAGAAATCCAATGACTATCTCCTTCAAAACCAAGCGTACATCTCGCACAAGTCTTCATTTAGGGAGACCTTCTTATTGTTTCATTGGTGCTTTAAAATGTCAAGGAAATAGGTGATTAGAAGTCCTATAAAATCGTTCTAGTTGATTAGCATCAAAAGGAGCAATCCCATGACTATCGCGTTAAAAACAATTCGTACATCTCACACAAGTCTTCATTTAAGGAGACCTTTTTATTGTTTCTGGTTCTCTAAAATTGTGAAAGAAAGAGGTGATTAGGAGTCTTATTACGTCGTTTCTAATTTGATTAGCATCAAAAGGAACAATCCTATGACTATCGCGTTAAAAACGATGCGGACATCTCACACAAGTCTGATTTAGGGAGACCTTCTTACTATTTCATTGGATGTCTCAAATTGTCAAAGAAAGAGGTGATTATAAGTCCTATGAATTCGTTCTAGTTTGATTAGCATCAAAAGGAGCAATCCTATCACTAGTGCCTTCCAAAACAATCCGTACATCTCACACAAGTCTTCATTTAGGGAGACCTTCTTAATGTTTCATTAGTTCTCTCAAATGGTCAAAATATAGGTGATTATGAATTCTAATGCTTCGTTTCTAGTTGAAATTAGCATCAAAAGGAGCAATCACATCCACTATCGCGTCCAAAAAACGATACGTAGATCTCACAAAAGTTCTTCATTTATGGAGACCTTCTATTGTTTCATTGGTTTCCTAAATTTTGGAAGAAATAGGTGATTAAGAGTCCTATTACTTTGTTATAATTTGATTACCATCAAAAGGAGTAATCCCAATGACTATCGCGTTAAAAACGATGCGTACATCTCACACCAAGTCTTGATTTAGGGAAAACTTCTTATTATTTCATTGGTTCTCTCAAATTGTCAAAGAAAAAGGTGATTATGAGTCCTATGACTTCGTTCTAGTTTGATTAGCATCAAACTGATCAATCCTATCACTATAGCCTTCAAAACGATTCGTACATCTCACGCAAGTCTTCATTAAGGATACCTTCGTATTGTTTCATTAGTTCTCTGAATTGTCAAAATATAGATGATTATGAGTCCTATTACTTTGTTCTAGTTGAAATTAGCATCAAAAGGGGCAAACCCATCACTATCGCGTCCAAAGCGATTCGTAGATCTCACATAAGTCTTCATTAGGGAGACCTTCATATGTTTCATTGGTTGTTTCAAATTTACGAAGAAAGAGGGTGATTAGAAGTTGTATTACTACGTTCTAGTTTGATTAGCGTCAAAACAAGAAACCCATAACTATCTCGTTCAAAACCATGCGTACATCTCGCACAAGTCTATCATTTAGGGAGACCTTCTTATTGTTTCATTGGTGCTTTAAAATTGTCAAGGAAAGAGGTGATTAGAAGTCCTATAACTTCGTTCTAGTTTGATTTGCATTAAAAGGAGCAATCCCAAGACTATCACGTTAAAAACGATGCGTACATCTCACACAAGTCTTCATTTAGGAGACCTTCTTATTGTTTCTTTAGTTCTCTAAAATTGTGAAAGAAAGAGGTGATAAGTGTCTTATTACTTCGTTCTAATTTGATTAATATCAAAAGGAGCAATCCTATGACTATCGCGTTAAAAACGATGCGTACATCTCACACAAGTCTTGATTTAAGGAGACCTTCTTACCGTTTCGTTGGATCTCTCAAATTGTCAAAGAAAGAGGTGATTATATGTCCTATGAATTCGTTCTAGTTTGATTAGCATCAAAAGGAGCAATCTTATCACTAGTGCCTTCAACACAATCCGTACATCTCACACAAGTCTTTATTTAGGGAGACCTTAATGTTTCATTAGTTCTCTCAAATTGTCAAAATATAGGAGATTATGAATTCTATTACTTCGTTCTAGTTGAAATTAGCATCAAAAGGAGCAATCACATCACTATCGCGTCCAAAACTATGCGTAGATCTCACACAAGTCTTCATTTAGGGAGACCTTCATATTGTTTCATTGGTTGTTTCAAATTTACGAAGAAAGAGGTGATTAGAAGTTGTATTACTTCGTTCTAGTTTGATTAGCGTCAAAACAAGAAACCCATAACTATCTCGTTCAAAACCATGCGTACATCTCGCACAAGTCTTCATTTAGGGAGACCTTCTTATTGTTTCATTGGTGCTTTAAAATTGTCAAGGAAAGTGGTGATTAGAAGTCCTATAACTTCGTTCTAGTTTGATTGCATTAAAAGGAGCAATCCCAAGACTATCACGTTAAAAACGATGCGTACATCTCACACAAGTCTTCATTTAAGGAGACCTTCTTATTGTTTCTTTAGTTCTCTAAAATTGTGAAAGAAAGAGGTGATTAAGAGTCTTATTACTTCGTTCTAATTTGATTAATATCAAAAGGAGCAATCCTATGACTATCGCGTTAAAAACGATGCGTACATGTCACACAAGTCTTGATTTAAGGAGACCTTCTTACCGTTTCGTTGGATCTCTCAAATTGTCAAAGAAAGAGGTGATTATATGTCCTATGAATTCGTTCTAGTTTGATTAGCATCAAAAGGAGCAATCTATCACTAGTGCCTTCAACACAATCCGTACATCTCACACAAGTCTTATTTAGGGAGACCTTCTTAATGTTTCATTAGTTCTCTCAATTGTCAAAATATAGGAGATTATGAATTCTATTACTTCGTTCTAGTTGAAATTAGCATCAAAAGGAGCAATCACATCACTATCGCGTCCAAAACTATGCGTAGATCTCACACAAGTCTTCATTTATGGAGACCTTCTTATTGTTTCATTGGTTTCCTAAAATTATGAATGAAAGAGGTGAGTAAGAGTCCTATTAATTCGTTCTAATTTGATTACCATCAAAAGGAGTAATCCCATGACTATCGCGTTAAAAACGATGGCTACATCTCACACCAAGTCTTGATTTAGGGAGAACTTCTTATTATTTCATTGGTTCTCTCAAATTATCAAAGAAAGAGGTGATTATGAGTCCTATGACTTCGTTCTAGTTTGATTAGCATCAAAAGGATCAATCCTATCACTATAGCCTTCAAAACGATTCGTACATCTCACACAAGTCTTCATTTAAGGATACCTTCGTATTGTTTCATTAGTTCTCTGAATTGTCAAAATATAGATGATATGAGTCCTATTACTTTGTTCTAGTTGAAATTAGCATCAAAAGGAGCAAAACCATCACTATCGCGTCCAAAACGATTCGTAGATCTCACACAAGTCTTCATTTAGGGAGACCTTCATATTGTTTCATTGGTTGTTTCAAATTTACAAAGAAAGATGTGATTAGAAGATGTACTACTTCGTTCTAGTTTGATTAGCGTCAAAACGAGAAATCCATGACTATCTCGTTCAAAACCAGCGTACATCTCGCACAAGTCTTCATTTAGGGAGACCTTCTTATTGTTTCATTGGTGCTTTAAAATTGTCAAGGAAATAGGTGATTAGAAGTCCTATAAATTCGTTCTAGTTTGATTAGCATCAAAAGGAGCAATCCCATGACTATCGCGTTAAAAACAATGCGTACATCTCACACAAGTCTTCATTTAAGGAGACCTTTTTATTGTTTCTGGTTCTCTAAAATTGTGAAAGAAAGAGGTGATTAGGAGTCTTATTACGTCGTTCTAATTTGATTAGCATCAAAAGGAACAATCCTATGACTATCGCGTTAAAAACGATGCGGACATCTCACACAAGTCTTGATTTAGGGAGACCTTCTTACTATTTCATTGGATCTCAAATTGTCAAAGAAAGAGGTGATTATAAGTCCTATGAATTCGTTCTAGTTTGATTAGCATCAAAAGGAGCAATCCTATCACTAGTGCCTTCAAAACAATCCGTACATCTCACACAAGTCTTCATTTAGGGAGACCTTCTTAATGTTTCATTAGTTCTCTCAAATTGTCAAAATATAGGTGATTATGAATTTATGCTTCGTTCTAGTTGAAATTAGCATCAAAAGGAGCAATCACATCACTATCGCGTCCAAAACGATACGTAGATCTCACACAAGTCTTCATTTATGGAGACCTTCTTATTGTTTCATTGGTTTCCTAAAATTATGGAAGAAATAGGTGATTAAGAGTCCTATTACTTGTTATAATTTGATTACCATCAAAAGGAGTAATCCCATGACTATCGCGTTAAAAACGATGCGTACATCTCACACCAAGTCTTGATTTAGGGAAAACTTCTTATTATTTCATTGGTTCTCTCAAATTGTCAAAGAAAAGGTGATTATGAGTCCTATGACTTCGTTCTAGTTTGATTAGCATCAAAATGATCAATCCTATCACTATAGCCTTCAAAACGATTCGTACATCTCACGCAAGTCTTCATTTAAGGATACCTTCGTATTGTTTCATTAGTTCTCTGAATTGTCAAAATATAGATGATTATGAGTCCTATTACTTTGTTCTAGTTGAAATTAGCATCAAAAGGGGCAAACCCATCACTATCGCGTCCAAAGCGATTCGTAGATCTCACATAAGTCTTCATTTAGGGAGACCTTCATATTGTTTCATTGGTTGTTTCAAATTTACGAAGAAAGAGGTGATTAGAAGTTGTATTACTTCGTTCTAGTTTGATTAGCGTCAAAACAAGAAACCCATAACTATCTCGTTCAAAACCATGCGTACATCTCGCACAAGTCTTCATTTAGGGAGACCTTCTTATTGTTTCATTGGTGCTTTAAAATTGTCAAGGAAAGAGGTGATTAGAAGTCCTATAACTTCGTTCTAGTTTGATTGCATAAAAGGAGCAATCCCAAGACTATCACGTTAAAAACGATGCGTACATCTCACACAAGTCTTCATTTAAGGAGACCTCTTATTGTTTCTTTAGTTCTCTAAAATTGTGAAAGAAAGAGGTGATTAAGAGTCTTATTACTTCGTTCTAATTTGATTAATATCAAAAGGAGCAATCCTATGACTATCGCGTTAAAAACGATGCGTACATCACACAAGTCTTGATTTAAGGAGACCTTCTTACCGTTTCGTTGGATCTCTCAAATTGTCAAAGAAAGAGGTGATTATATGTCCTATGAATTCGTTCTAGTTTGATTAGCATCAAAAGGAGCAATCTTATCACTAGTGCCTTCAACACAATCCGTACATCTCACACAAGTCTTCATTTAGGGAGACCTTCTTAATGTTTCATTAGTTCTCTCAAATTGTCAAAATATAGGTGATTATGAATTCTATTACTTCGTTCTAGTTGAAATTAGCATCAAAAGGAGCAATCACATCACTATCGCGTCCAAAACTATGCGTAGATCTCACACAAGTCTTCATTTATGGAGACCTTCTTATTGTTTCATTGGTTTCCTAAAATTATGAAGAAAGAGGTGAGTAAGAGTCCTATTACTTTGTTATAATTTGATTACCATCAAAAGGAGTAATCCCATGACTATCGCGTTAAAAACGATGGCTACATCACACACCAAGTCTTGATTTAGGGAGAACTTCTTATTATTTCATTGGTTCTCTCAAATTGTCAAAGAAAAGGTGATTATGAGTCCTATGACTTCGTTCTAGTTTGATTAGCATCAAAAGGATCAATCCTATCACTATAGCCTTCAAAACGATTCGTACATCTCACACAAGTCTTCATTTAAGGATTCGTATTGTTTCATTAGTTCTCTGAATTGTCAAAATATAGATGATAATGAGTCCTATTACTTTGTTCTAGTTGAAATTAGCATCAAAAGGAGCAAACCATCACTATCGCGTCCAAAACGATTCGTAGATCTCACAAAGTCTTCATTTAGGGAGACCTTCATATTGTTTCATTGGTTGTTTCAAATTTACAAAGAAAGATGTGATTAGAAGATGTACTACTTCGTTCTAGTTTGATTAGCGTCAAAACGAGAAATCCATGACTATCTCGTTCAAAACCAAGCGTACATCTCGCACAAGTCTTCATTTAGGGAGACCTTCTTATTGTTTCATTGGTGCTTTAAAATTGTCAAGGAAATAGGTGATTAGAAGTCCTATAAATTCGTTCTAGTTGTTTATTAGCATCAAAAGGAGCAATCCCATGACTATCGCGTTAAAAACAATGCGTACATCTCACACAAGTCTTCATTTAAGGAGACCTTTTATTGTTTCTGGTTCTCTAAAATTGTGAAAGAAAGAGGTGATTAGGAGTCTTATTACGTCGTTCTAATTTGATTAGCATCAAAAGGAACAATCCTATGACTATCGCGTTAAAAACGATGCGTACATCTCACACAAGTCTTGATTTAGGAGACCTTCTTACGTTTCGTTGGATGTCTCAAATTGTCAAAGAAAGAGGTGATTATAGTCCTATGAATTCGTTCTAGTTTGATTAGCATCAAAAGGAGCAATCCTATCACTAGTGCCTTCAAAACAATCCGTACATCTCACACAAGTCTTCATTTAGGGAGACCTTCTTAATGTTTCATTAGTTCTCTCAAATTGTCAAAATATAGGTGATTATGAATTCTATTGCTTCGTTCTAGTTGAAATTAGCATCAAAAGGAGCAATCACATCACTATCGCGTCCAAAATATGCGTAGATCTCACACAAGTCTTCATTTATGGAGACCTTCTTATTGTTTCATTGGTTTCCTAAAATTATGGAAGAAAGAGGTGAGTAAGAGTCCTATTACTTTGTTATAATTTGATTACCATCAAAAGGAGTAATCCCATGACTATCGCGTTAAAAACGATGCGTACATCTCACACCAAGTCTTGATTTAGGGAGAACTTCTTATTATTTCATTGGTTCTCTCAAATTGTCAAAGAAAAGGTGATTATGAGTCCTATGACTTCGTTCTAGTTTGATTAGCATCAAAAGGATCAATCTATCACTATAGCCTTCAAAACGATTCGTACATCTCACACAAGTCTTCATTTAAGGATACCTTCGTATTGTTTCATTAGTTCTCTTAATTGTCAAAATATAGATGATTATGAGTCCTATTACTTTGTTCTAGTTGAAATTAGCATCAAAAGGAGCAAACCCATCACTATCGCGTCCAAAACGATTCGTAGATCTCACACAAGTCTTCATTTAGGGAGACCTTCATATTGTTGAATTGGTTGTTTCAAATTTACAAAGAAAGAGGTGATTAGAAGTTGTATTACTTCGTTCTAGTTTGATTAGCGTCAAAACGAGAAACCCATGACTATCTCGTTCAAAACCATGCGTACATCTCGCACAAGTCTTCATTTAGGGAGA
>JAINUT010002359.1:0-5000 GCA_020205555.1 Panax stipuleanatus
CACCATCCAATGTACAAATCCCATTGAAATTTTTTTATTGCATCAATCGATAGATAATCTTATGAAACGAAAAAAACGTTCCATTTTTAAACCTCTACGAGCAACCGTTCTCGAGTTATAAGCATTTTAAAATGTTAGCACCACCCCTGTTAAATTCCCATAGACCATGTTAGCACCATCCATGTTAAGTCTATGGGAGAAATTTTTAAAAAATTTTTATCTCATCAATCGATAGGTAATTTCAATAACTTTCATATGAGTTTCCTTTTACCCCCCTCTATCTCGCTCCGTTCAAAAGTTATAAGCGATTCAAGATGCTACCCATATTAGCACCATCCAATAGCCTTTCCCATGTTAACCCTATGGCGGATGGTGCTAACATACTCCAATTCATTCCAAATCTTGGAATATTCATCAAAACTATTTCGAAACCACCCAATAAAATAGAACGCAGTGCATACAACTGGATTGAATGAGAAAAAGATAATTTTCCAATATTCCACCATGAAATACAAAGTTCCAAAATTTTCCCCATAGACTTAACATGGATGGTGCTAACATACGATACTTGGTCAAATTTTCGAGAAATTCTTTTTTGTTCTGAAGGTGCATCAGGTACACCCTTGATAAACTTTATACCTTCAGTCCCGGTGTGGAATATCGTAGTATGATGGTCCCATATGGAATTTTTTCCGTTAGCACCATCCATGTTAACCCTATGACGGATGGTGCTAACATACTCCAATTCATTCCAAATCATGCAATATTCATCAAAACTATTTTGGAACCATCCATAAACTAGAACGCAGTGTATACAACTGGATTGAATGAGAAAAAGATAATTTCCAATATTCCACCATGAAATACAAAGTTCCAAAATTTTCCCCATAGACTTAACATGGATGGTGCTAACATACGATACTTGGTCAAATTTTCGAGAAATTCTTTTTTGTTCTGAAGGTGCATCAGGTACACCCTTGATAAACTTTATACCTTCAGTCCCGGTGTGGAATATCGTAGTATGATGGTCCCATATGGAATTTTTTCCGTTAGCACCATCCATGTTAACCCTATGGCGGATGGTGCTAACATACTCCAATTCATTCCAAATCTTGGAATATTCATCAAAACTATTTTGAAACCATCCAATAAAAGAACGCAGTGCATACAACTGGATTAAATGAGAAAAAGATAATTTCCAAAATTCCACCATGAAATATAAGAGTTGCAAAATTTTCCCCATAGACTTAACATGGATGGTGCTAACATGGGACTTGGTCAAATTGCTCAAATAGGACTCTCGGATACACTTGCAAAACCATTTCACCATGTTTTCGGTGTAGGTCTTCGCGCCATGATGTTCCCATATAGTATTTTGAGAATTTTTTTTCGTTAGCACCATCCATGTTAACCCTATATGCGGATGGTGCTAACATTCGAACATGGAAAATTTTGGCAAAAATATTTTTCACTTTCACTACAATTTTGAAGATGATCAGGATATATCATTCAAACTCATTTGTACACTTCATTTTGATATGTTCTATTGGGAAAAATGAATTTTGAGACAATTTTCAATTTGTCCGTGAAATATAAGAGTTGCATGTTTTCCCATAGACTTAACATGGATGGTGCTAACATGACCCTTTTCCCACCCAATTTCAAAAGTATTCCAATTTCATCATGTTTTTGGATATGATTGCTTAGAACACAATAATATCGAGTGTACTGAATAGTTGTAGAATCAATTTTCCAATTCCACCATAAAATATAGAGTTGCAAATCTCCCCATAGACTTAACATGGATGGTGCTAACATGACCAATTTTGGGTTAAATTGGTGATAATTCAAAGTTCACCATGAAATGCAATTTATTCCAGCGTAAATAAATGTATTGAACTGTTTGAAGTGATATTGAATGTAATTTTCGAAATCATCATGAAAATATTGAGGATAAAAATTTTCCCATAGACTTAACATGGATGGTGCTAACATCATGAAAAATGGTCCAAAATCTGAAAAAATGATGAAATTCAGATAAATTCTATCCTATACCATCACAATTATCGAATACTATCATGTAAATCGATAATCTCAAAATTCCATCATGAAAGATGGAAATACAAGTGTTCCAAATCCCCATAGGAAACACATGGGGCTTTTTTTTCCGACCGGTTGTGCATCCAAATTGTATATTCATATACGGGGCTTCCCGGGGAGGGGACTTTAACATCTCTCTCGTGTACCCTCTTATACCGGGTCATCCGGTATAAGTCACTCGAAGGGTATCCACGGGTACCCTAAGATGATTGTATACCGGGACTCTGGGTACAGTGTGGGTACAGCAGAGTACCCATGTATGGGCCAACACTACCAGGACATCCTGGTAGTGTTGGAAGTGGAGTGTATCCATGTATGGGATACAGATTACCGAGCAGGATGGTGGGCAGGACATCCTGGTTACGAGGGTAGGGCATAAGCTCGGCTGTGTGCCTTGCGTTGCCAGTATGATGATGATGAAGATATATGGTAGGGACTTGACTGTTCATTCGGTTAAAGTTAACACACCATAGTTGTGCCTGTAACATTCAATAGAATGGGCTAGATGGAGAGTTAGTGGCCGCACGAAGGTGTGGGAAAGGCGATTGATGATGATGAAGAGTATATGGTAGTACTACTTCGCCTTTTAACTTCTCCTCAAAGCCAGGCTAATGGTTGAACGGACCCAACCAAGTATATCCTATCAAGGCACTCTACGCTCATCTGGACATTTTGTCGAGATGAGTTGGTAGGTGGTGGTCGTTGATATGGATGGAAAGAGATCGTCAAGATGAATGAGCACTGAAGTGACGATGACACCAAGTGCTCCATTCAAGAACCATCTAATGGGGACATACACTCGATACCTGGTGTAAAACACTTGTCAAAGTGTCCAGGATATTGGAGTAAGTATGAGATGGATGATAACACACAGAGATCTCTTGCTTATGCAGTAACAGGAAGCGAATACAAGTGCCACATCTCTCTCTCACTCTCTCACTCACTCACTCACTCTCTCTTTCTGTGTGAGAGTATGTTTGTGCGTGTGTGTGTGTGTGGATGTACTTGTGTAGTCGTGATTTTCAACTTGCAGGGTACTGGGTGCATGGTGAGTAGTGTCAAGTATCAAAGAAACTTGGTCAAGCTATCAAACACCATGTTCATTCATCTACCCCTATGCTTGCTGACTATTCTCTACACTACACAAACCACACCACCACCACTACCACAACACTCTCTTTCCACACTGGCGAGTATGTGTATGTGTATGTGTATGGGTGTCGATGATGATGTGTACCTAGTATATTCACTCAAGCTACCTGGTTGATCCTGCCAGTAGTCATATGCTTGTCTCAAAGATTAAGCCATGCATGTCTAAGTACATACTGTTCTAAAGTGAAACCGCGAATGGCTCATTAAACCAGTTACGGTTCCTCGGATATTCCATACTACATGGATAACTGTGGTAATTCTAGAGCTAATACATGAATCAAAGCTCCAACCACGGCCTTGGCTCGGGGTATGGCAACATGCTCTCCAAGGTTTGTCGGAAGGAGTGCATTTATTAGTCCAAGACCAATGATCCTTAATCACCCAGGACACTCTCCAGCATACGGCCAGTGTGTACAGGCTTCACGGCTTGCAACTGCTGGTGTCGGTCTGGATGTAAGACCTGGCAGTGGGGATCTCAGCACACTTGTGTTCTCGCAACACATTGTGCGATACTTGGTATGGTGACTCTGAATAACTGAGCAATCGTATGGCCACTGTGCCGACGATGTATCCCTCAAGCAACTGCCTTATCAACTTTCGATGGTAGGTTATGCGCCTACCATGGTTGTAACGGGTAACGGGGAATCAGGGTTCGATTCCGGAGAGGGAGCCTGAGAAACGGCTACCACATCCAAGGAAGGCAGCAGGCGCGCAAATTACCCACTCCCGGCACGGGGAGGTAGTGACGAAAAATAACAATATGGAACTCTTTTGGGTCTCCATAATTGGAATGAGTACAATTTAAATCCTTTAACGAGGATCTATTGGAGGGCAAGTCTGGTGCCAGCAGCCGCGGTAATTCCAGCTCCAATAGCGTATATTAAAGTTGTTGCGGTTAAAAAGCTCGTAGTTGGATTTCAGTCCAACCTATGGGGTCCACTGAAAAAGGGTACCATCAGTCACTGTGTTTGCTCGATGTATGGTTGATCGTGATCATTCCCTCACGGGGTGCTCTCACAATCTTCTCATACTCGGTGAATGCAGCCTGGTGTACCTGGTGGCTACTACCATAGTTGTTGAACACAATCGTGCCCGATTTTTGCTTCTAATGCTCTTAAGTGAGTGTTAGTTCAAGCAATCGGGACTTTTACCTTGAAAAAATTAGAGTGCTCAAAGCAGGCGTACAAACCCTCGCAAGAGGTGCCTATAACGGGTATGTGCAGCTATTTAACTCTCCCTCATGCAGGGAGGTATGCGATAGTCCTGTCACATTCCTTACCTTGAATAATCTTGCATGGAATAATGGAATAGGACCTCGGTTCTATTTTGTTGGTCTTCGGAATCTGAGGTAATGATTAAGAGGGACAGACGGGGGCATTCGTATTGCGACGCTAGAGGTGAAATTCTTGGACCGTCGCGAGACGAACTACAGCGAAAGCATTTGCCAAGTATGTTCTCGTCTGATCAAGAACGAAAGTTAGAGGTTCGAAGGCGATCAGATACCGCCCTAGTTCTAACCGTAAACGATGCCAACCAGCGATCAGCCTGAGTTTTTTCTTAATGACCCGGCGGGCAGCTTCCGGGAAACCGAAGCTTTTGGGTTCCGGGGGAAGTATGGTTGCAAAGCTGAAACTTAAAGGAATTGACGGAAGGGCACCACCAGGAGTGGAGCCTGCGGCTTAATTTGACTCAACACGGGAAACCTCACCAGGCCCGGACACCGGAAAGATTGACAGATTGAGAGCTCT
>JAINUT010002359.1:12500-20000 GCA_020205555.1 Panax stipuleanatus
TCTCATCAATCGATAGGTAATTTCAATAACTTTCATATGAGTTTCCTTTTACCCCCCTCTATCTCGCTCCGTTCAAAAGTTATAAGCGATTCAAGATGCTACCCATATTAGCACCATCCAGATAGCCTTTCCCATGTTAACCCTATGGCGGATGGTGCTAACATACTCCAATTCATTCCAAATCTTGGAATATTCATCAAAACTATTTCGAAACCACCCAATAAAATAGAACGCAGTGCATACAACTGGATTGAATGAGAAAAAGATAATTTCCAATATTCCACCATGAAATACAAAGTTCCAAAATTTTCCCCATAGACTTAACATGGATGGTGCTAACATACGATACTTGGTCAAATTTTCGAGAAATTCTTTTTTGTTCTGAAGGTGCATCAGGTACACCCTTGATAAACTTTATACCTTCAGTCCCGGTGTGGAATATCGTAGTATGATGGTCCCATATGGAATTTTTTTCCGTTAGCACCATCCATGTTAACCCTATGACGGATGGTGCTAACATACTCCAATTCATTCCAAATCATGCAATATTCATCAAAACTATTTTGGAACCATCCAATAAACTAGAACGCAGTGTATACAACTGGATTGAATGAGAAAAAGATAATTTCCAATATTCCACCATGAAATACAAAGTTCCAAAATTTTCCCCATAGACTTAACATGGATGGTGCTAACATACGATACTTGGTCAAATTTTCGAGAAATTCTTTTTTGTTCTGAAGGTGCATCAGGTACACCCTTGATAAACTTTATACCTTCAGTCCCGGTGTGGAATATCGTAGTATGATGGTCCCATATGGAATTTTTTTCCGTTAGCACCATCCATGTTAACCCTATGGCGGATGGTGCTAACATACTCCAATTCATTCCAAATCTTGGAATATTCATCAAAACTATTTTGAAACCATCCAATAAAATAGAACGCAGTGCATACAACTGGATTAAATGAGAAAAAGATAATTTCCAAAATTCCACCATGAAATATAAGAGTTGCAAAATTTTCCCCATAGACTTAACATGGATGGTGCTAACATCGGGACTTGGTCAAATTGCTCAAATAGGACTCTCGGATACACTTGCAAAACCATTTCACCATGTTTTTCGGTGTAGGTCTTCGCGCCATGATGTTCCCATATAGTATTTTGAGAATTTTTTTTCGTTAGCACCATCCATGTTAACCCTATAGCGGATGGTGCTAACATTCGAACATGGAAAAATTTTGGCAAAAATATTTTTCACTTTCACTACAATTTTGAAGATGATCAGGATATATCATTCAAACTCATTTTGTACACTTCATTTTGATATGTTCTATTGGGAAAAATGAATTTTGAGACAATTTTTCAATTTGTCCGTGAAATATAAGAGTTGCATGTTTTCCCATAGACTTAACATGGATGGTGCTAACATGACCCTTTTCCCACCCAATTTCAAAAGTATTCCAATTTCATCATGTTTTTGGATATGATTGCTTAGAACACAATAATATCGAGTGTACTGAATAGTTGTAGAATCAATTTTCCAATTCCACCATAAAATATAAGAGTTGCAAATCTCCCCATAGACTTAACATGGATGGTGCTAACATGACCAATTTTGGGTTAAATTGGTGATAATTCAAAGTTCACCATGAAATGCAATTTATTCCAGCGTAAATAAATGTATTGAACTGTTTGAAGTGATATTGAATGTAATTTTCGAAATCATCATGAAAATATTGAGGATAAAAATTTTCCCATAGACTTAACATGGATGGTGCTAACATCATGAAAAATGGTCCAAAATCTGAAAAAATGATGAAATTCAGATAAATTCTATCCTATACCATCACAATTATCGAATACTATCATGTAAATCGATAATCTTCAAAATTCCATCATGAAAGATGGAAATACAAGTGTTCCAAATCCCCATAGGAAACACATGGGGCTTTTTTTTCCGACCGGTTGTGCATCCAAATTGTATATTCATATACGGGGCTTCCCGGGGAGGGGACTTTAACATCTCTCTCGTGTACCCTCTTATACCGGGTCATCCGGTATAAGTCACTCGAAGGGTATCCACGGGTACCCTAAGATGATTGTATACCGGGACTCTGGGTACAGTGTGGGTACAGCAGAGTACCCATGTATGGGCCAACACTACCAGGACATCCTGGTAGTGTTGGAAGTGGAGTGTATCCATGTATGGGATACAGATTACCGAGCAGGATGGTGGGCAGGACATCCTGGTTACGAGGGTAGGGCATAAGCTCGGCTGTGTGCCTTGCGTTGCCAGTATGATGATGATGAAGATATATGGTAGGGACTTGACTGTTCATTCGGTTAAAGTTAACACACCATAGTTGTGCCTGTAACATTCAATAGAATGGGCTAGATGGAGAGTTAGTGGCCGCACGAAGGTGTGGGAAAGGCGATTGATGATGATGAAGAGTATATGGTAGTACTACTTCGCCTTTTAACTTCTCCTCAAAGCCAGGCTAATGGTTGAACGGACCCAACCAAGTATATCCTATCAAGGCACTCTACGCTCATCTGGACATTTTGTCGAGATGAGTTGGTAGGTGGTGGTCGTTGATATGGATGGAAAGAGATCGTCAAGATGAATGAGCACTGAAGTGACGATGACACCAAGTGCTCCATTCAAGAACCATCTAATGGGGACATACACTCGATACCTGGTGTAAAACACTTGTCAAAGTGTCCAGGATATTGGAGTAAGTATGAGATGGATGATAACACACAGAGATCTCTTGCTTATGCAGTAACAGGAAGCGAATACAAGTGCCACATCTCTCTCTCACTCTCTCACTCACTCACTCACTCTCTCTTTCTGTGTGAGAGTATGTTTGTGCGTGTGTGTGTGTGTGTGGATGTACTTGTGTAGTCGTGATTTTCAACTTGCAGGGTACTGGGTGCATGGTGAGTAGTGTCAAGTATCAAAGAAACTTGGTCAAGCTATCAAACACCATGTTCATTCATCTACCCCTATGCTTGCTGACTATTCTCTACACTACACAAACCACACCACCACCACTACCACAACACTCTCTTTCCACACTGGCGAGTATGTGTATGTGTATGTGTATGGGTGTCGATGATGATGTGTACCTAGTATATTCACTCAAGCTACCTGGTTGATCCTGCCAGTAGTCATATGCTTGTCTCAAAGATTAAGCCATGCATGTCTAAGTACATACTGTTCTAAAGTGAAACCGCGAATGGCTCATTAAATCAGTTACGGTTCCTCGGATATTCCATACTACATGGATAACTGTGGTAATTCTAGAGCTAATACATGAATCAAAGCTCCAACCACGGCCTTGGCTCGGGGTATGGCAACATGCTCTCCAAGGTTTGTCGGAAGGAGTGCATTTATTAGTCCAAGACCAATGATCCTTAATCACCCAGGACACTCTCCAGCATACGGCCAGTGTGTACAGGCTTCACGGCTTGCAACTGCTGGTGTCGGTCTGGATGTAAGACCTGGCAGTGGGGATCTCAGCACACTTGTGTTCTCGCAACACATTGTGCGATACTTGGTATGGTGACTCTGAATAACTGAGCAAATCGTATGGCCACTGTGCCGACGATGTATCCCTCAAGCAACTGCCTTATCAACTTTCGATGGTAGGTTATGCGCCTACCATGGTTGTAACGGGTAACGGGGAATCAGGGTTCGATTCCGGAGAGGGAGCCTGAGAAACGGCTACCACATCCAAGGAAGGCAGCAGGCGCGCAAATTACCCACTCCCGGCACGGGGAGGTAGTGACGAAAAATAACAATATGGAACTCTTTTGGGTCTCCATAATTGGAATGAGTACAATTTAAATCCTTTAACGAGGATCTATTGGAGGGCAAGTCTGGTGCCAGCAGCCGCGGTAATTCCAGCTCCAATAGCGTATATTAAAGTTGTTGCGGTTAAAAAGCTCGTAGTTGGATTTCAGTCCAACCTATGGGGTCCACTGAAAAAGGGTACCATCAGTCACTGTGTTTGCTCGATGTATGGTTGATCGTGATCATTCCCTCACGGGGTGCTCTCACAATCTTCTCATACTCGGTGAATGCAGCCTGGTGTACCTGGTGGCTACTACCATAGTTGTTGAACACAATCGTGCCCGATTTTTGCTTCTAATGCTCTTAAGTGAGTGTTAGTTCAAGCAATCGGGACTTTTACCTTGAAAAAATTAGAGTGCTCAAAGCAGGCGTACAAACCCTCGCAAGAGGTGCCTATAACGGGTATGTGCAGCTATTTAACTCTCCCTCATGCAGGGAGGTATGCGATAGTCCTGTCACATTCCTTACCTTGAATAATCTTGCATGGAATAATGGAATAGGACCTCGGTTCTATTTTGTTGGTCTTCGGAATCTGAGGTAATGATCAACAGAGACAGGCGTGGGCATTCGTACCGCGACGTTAGAGGTGAAATTCTTGGATCGTCGCGAGACGAACCGAAGCGAAAGCATTTGCCAAGTATGTTTTCATCTAATCAAGAACGAAAGTTAGAGGTTCGAAGGCGATCAGATACCGCCCTAGTTCTAACCATAAACGATGCCAACCAGCGATCAGCCTGAGTTTTTTCTTAATGACTCGGCTGGCAGCTTCCGGGAAACCAAAGTTTTTGGGTTCCGGGGGAAGTATGGTTGCAAAGCTGAAACTTAAAGGAATTGACGGAAGGGCACCACCAGGAGTGGAGCCTGCGGCTTAATTTGACTCAACACGGGAAACCTCACCAGGCCCGGACACCGGAAAGATTGACAGATTGAGAGCTCTTTCTTGATTCGGTGGGTGGTGGTGCATGGCCGTTCTTAGTTGGTGGAGCGATCTGTCTGGTTAATTCCGATAACGAACGAGACTCTAGCCTACTAAATAGACCCACAATTTTCCCTGGTAGTATCACCTACTCGGGTGGCCGTAGGGACGGCCAGTGTGCTCCCCAGTGTGCTTGGTTTCACGATCAAGTGTGCTGGGGGTGGTGTGCTGGTTGTTATCTAACTTGCGGTGTCTCCGGGATAGGTTGCTCCAGCATTGTGGGGACTTCTTAGAGGGACAAGCGGCGTCCGCAGCCGCACGAAACAGAGCAATAACAGGTCTGTGATGCCCTTAGATGTCCGGGGCCGCACGCGCGCTACACTGAAGTGGCCACCGTGCTTTACAAATCCTGCTCCGAAAGGAGTGGGTAACCGCCTCAACCCATTTCGTGATTAGGGATTGGGCATTGTAATTATTGCCCATGAACGAGGAATTCCCAGTAAGCGTGAGTCATTAGCTTGCGTTGATTACGTCCCTGCCCTTTGTACACACCGCCCGTCGCTACTACCGATTGAATGATTTAGTGAGGACTTCGGACTGGGCAGCCCATACCTATGGGTAACTGTAGGTCGGGTTGTTCCGGAAAGATGTTCAAACTTGATCATTTAGAGGAAGTAAAAGTCGTAACAAGGTTTCCGTAGGTGAACCTGCGGAAGGATCATTAACAATTTATTCTGCTGTTTATACCAGCAACACACAGACACACTTTACGTGGTGGTGGTGTATGGTGAACACAGATATGTTATATACATAGTCGTAAATGTATATGGAAGAGAGAGAGCATATAGCTCTGCAATGGGACCACTCTGTCGGAAGATAGAGTTGGTTGTATGAGGGTTACCCTAATGGTAGCCGCATAGTACCTCCACTACGGGTGGAGGATGGTGCTACTATGTATCGAGAGGGTGTAGATGGTATGATGATGGTGCTAGAGTCATACCATGCACTCTCTCTCTCTCTCGCTATGGTATACAAAAACATTCTTCCACACATCACACTCTTCGGAGTGTGTGTGGAAGCGCGATCCTACAAGGGTTGGCAATCGGTACCTAGTCTTGGGTACTTGTACTCTCGGGTGCAAGTCTCCCAAGGGTATCCGGAGTGTGTGTAAAAACATGCAAAGGCTGCTAGGTTTAAAGAGTTTTATTCACTTTCCGAGTGGAAGACCGCCATACTACTGCTTCAACTTTGGATCAAACCAAATATTTTCACTGTAGATTTAGTACTTGAAAAGTCCCATGTGGCAAATACAACTACAAGCGGTGGATCACTCGGATTGCCAGTCGATGAGGAACGTAGCAAGCTACGATAGTCAGTGCGAATTGCAGGACACACTGAGCACTTGATTTTCCAACGCACATTGCGGCCTTGGAGCTTTTCCGAGGTCACATCTATCTGAGAGTCGAAATGGAATATCATAAGCGATGTGATGCTGTGTAGCTGTAGGTCTCAGTAGCCCACTCATACAACTCTCCGCCTCTGCTTGATTCTACCCTGTAGTGGGGTAGAGTAGGAGATGGATGAGATGGAGAGTGAGCGAACCGGTTACACTCACACTCACGGTATTCGCATGTCTTGGGTACACTTTGGTATACCCTCGACGATACTGTGTACCTGAGCTTTGGCTACTTGATCGCCAGTATACCCTTCCCAGGATATACTCTCGACGATCACACAGGTGGCCTAGCCAGGTGATGTTCACTGTTGCATACATCTGCCCTGCCTGAAAGATGGAGGGTGAAGCGGAGATGAGTACCCGAGTAGGTACACCATTCCCGAGATGCTAAAGTCTAAGGGATCAAATGGTGTACACATCTACCACTGTACTGGGGCCTACCTTCGGGTATCCCAGTATCGGGTCTCATTGTTGTGAAGTATTGGGAGGACATAGTGTAGGGGAACACTATGTCAACAACCATACAGCAGAAACAGTCGTTACAGAAACAGAAAAGATGTTGCAATCAGTAGTGAAATGGGAGTCGTTACCCCATTGGAACATCGTGGTGGTGGGTATATTGAGTTATACACACACACCCAACCAAAAATGATGTTGCAAAATTTCCACTATTCGATCTCAGAGTAGGTGAGATTACCCGCTTAATTTAAGCATATTATTCAGCGGTGGAAAAGAAATCAAATGAGATTCCCCTAGTAACGGCGAGTGAAAAGGGATGAGTCCGGCGCAAAGGCTTCTCACCCAAAGGTGGGAAGCGGTGCTGCGTAATGGTCAATGCCTAGATCATCTTGGCTAGATATGCAAGTCCCCCTGACAGGGGTCCTCTACCCAGAGACGGTGCCAGGCCGGTAGCATATTCTGGTATATCACAAGATATCGTAACGGGCATTGGTCGCGGAAAGAGTCACATTGCTTGAGAGTGCAATGTTAATTAGGAGGTAAACTCCTCCTAAGACTAAATATGATGGCAATACCGATAGCAAACAAGTACCGTGAGGGAAAGTTGAAAAGAACTTTGAAGAGAGAGTTCAAAAGGACGTGAAACCGCTTGTAGGGAAACGGATAGAACCACGAAGTGTAGCTGGAAGGAGAATTCAGCTCTTTCGCACGGTGTTGCCGGAACATCAGGCTGTGGGGTATGCTTTCATACAGCATCAAGATCACCGATGCCGGGGTAACTCGGTATTGGCCTTGAGCCTCATGGTCTACG
>JAINUT010002359.1:25000-32500 GCA_020205555.1 Panax stipuleanatus
ATTTCGAAACCACCCAATAAAATAGAACGCAGTGCATACAACTGGATTGAATGAGAAAAAGATAATTTCCAATATTCCACCATGAAATACAAAGTTCCAAAATTTTCCCCATAGACTTAACATGGATGGTGCTAACATACGATACTTGGTCAAATTTTCGAGAAATTCTTTTTTGTTCTGAAGGTGCATCAGGTACACCCTTGATAAACTTTATACCTTCAGTCCCGGTGTGGAATATCGTAGTATGATGGTCCCATATGGAATTTTTTTCCGTTAGCACCATCCATGTTAACCCTATGACGGATGGTGCTAACATACTCCAATTCATTCCAAATCATGCAATATTCATCAAAACTATTTTGGAACCATCCAATAAACTAGAACGCAGTGTATACAACTGGATTGAATGAGAAAAAGATAATTTCCAATATTCCACCATGAAATACAAAGTTCCAAAATTTTCCCCATAGACTTAACATGGATGGTGCTAACATACGATACTTGGGTCAAATTTTCGAGAAATTCTTTTTTGTTCTGAAGGTGCATCAGGTACACCCTTGATAAACTTTATACCTTCAGTCCCGGTGTGGAATATCGTAGTATGATGGTCCCATATGAATTTTTTTCCGTTAGCACCATCCATGTTAACCCTATGGCGGATGGTGCTAACATACTCCATTCATTCCAAATCTTGGAATATTCATCAAAACTATTTTGAAACCATCCAATAAAATAGAACGCAGTGCATACAACTGGATTAAATGAGAAAAAGATAATTTCCAAAATTCCACCATGAAATATAAGAGTTGCAAAATTTTCCCCATAGACTTAACATGGATGGTGCTAACATCGGGACTTGGTCAAATTGCTCAAATAGGACTCTCGGATACACTTGCAAAACCATTTCACCATGTTTTTCGGTGTAGGTCTTCGCGCCATGATGTTCCCATATAGTATTTTGAGAATTTTTTTCGTTAGCACCATCCATGTTAACCCTATAGCGGATGGTGCTAACATTCGAACATGGAAAAAATTTTGGCAAAAATATTTTTCACTTTCACTACAATTTTGAAGATGATCAGGATATATCATTCAAACTCATTTTGTACACTTCATTTTGATATGTTCTATTGGGAAAAATGAATTTTGAGACAATTTTCAATTTGTCCGTGAAATATAAGAGTTGCATGTTTTCCCATAGACTTAACATGGATGGTGCTAACATGACCCTTTTCCCACCCAATTTCAAAAGTATTCCAATTTCATCATGTTTTTGGATATGATTGCTTAGAACACAATAATATCGAGTGTACTGAATAGTTGTAGAATCAATTTTCCAATTCCACCATAAAATATAAGAGTTGCAAATCTCCCCATAGACTTAACATGGATGGTGCTAACATGACCAATTTTGGGTTAAATTGGTGATAATTCAAAGTTCACCATGAAATGCAATTTATTCCAGCGTAAATAAATGTATTGAACTGTTTGAAGTGATATTGAATGTAATTTTCGAAATCATCATGAAAATATTGAGGATAAAAATTTTCCCATAGACTTAACATGGATGGTGCTAACATCATGAAAAATGGTCCAAAATCTGAAAAAATGATGAAATTCAGATAAATTCTATCCTATACCATCACAATTATCGAATACTATCATGTAAATCGATAATCTTCAAAATTCCATCATGAAAGATGGAAATACAAGTGTTCCAAATCCCCATAGGAAACACATGGGGCTTTTTTTTCCGACCGGTTGTGCATCCAAATTGTATATTCATATACGGGGCTTCCCGGGGAGGGGACTTTAACATCTCTCTCGTGTACCCTCTTATACCGGGTCATCCGGTATAAGTCACTCGAAGGGTATCCACGGGTACCCTAAGATGATTGTATACCGGGACTCTGGGTACAGTGTGGGTACAGCAGAGTACCCATGTATGGGCCAACACTACCAGGACATCCTGGTAGTGTTGGAAGTGGAGTGTATCCATGTATGGGATACAGATTACCGAGCAGGATGGTGGGCAGGACATCCTGGTTACGAGGGTAGGGCATAAGCTCGGCTGTGTGCCTTGCGTTGCCAGTATGATGATGATGAAGATATATGGTAGGGACTTGACTGTTCATTCGGTTAAAGTTAACACACCATAGTTGTGCCTGTAACATTCAATAGAATGGGCTAGATGGAGAGTTAGTGGCCGCACGAAGGTGTGGGAAAGGCGATTGATGATGATGAAGAGTATATGGTAGTACTACTTCGCCTTTTAACTTCTCCTCAAAGCCAGGCTAATGGTTGAACGGACCCAACCAAGTATATCCTATCAAGGCACTCTACGCTCATCTGGACATTTTGTCGAGATGAGTTGGTAGGTGGTGGTCGTTGATATGGATGGAAAGAGATCGTCAAGATGAATGAGCACTGAAGTGACGATGACACCAAGTGCTCCATTCAAGAACCATCTAATGGGGACATACACTCGATACCTGGTGTAAACACTTGTCAAAGTGTCCAGGATATTGGAGTAAGTATGAGATGGATGATAACACACAGAGATCTCTTGCTTATGCAGTAACAGGAAGCGAATACAAGTGCCACATCTCTCTCTCACTCTCTCACTCACTCACTCACTCTCTCTTTCTGTGTGAGAGTATGTTTGTGCGTGTGTGTGTGTGGATGTACTTGTGTAGTCGTGATTTTCAACTTGCAGGGTACTGGGTGCATGGTGAGTAGTGTCAAGTATCAAAGATACTTGGTCAAGCTATCAAACACCATGTTCATTCATCTACCCCTATGCTTGCTGACTATTCTCTACACTACACAAACCACACCACCACCACTACCACAACACTCTCTTTCCACACTGGCGAGTATGTGTATGGTGTATGTGTATGGGTGTCGATGATGATGTGTACCTAGTATATTCACTCAAGCTACCTGGTTGATCCTGCCAGTAGTCATATGCTTGTCTCAAAGATTAAGCCATGCATGTCTAAGTACATACTGTTCTAAAGTGAAACCGCGAATGGCTCATTAAATCAGTTACGGTTCCTCGGATATTCCATACTACATGGATAACTGTGGTAATTCTAGAGCTAATACATGAATCAAAGCTCCAACCACGGCCTTGGCTCGGGGTATGGCAACATGCTCTCCAAGGTTTGTCGGAAGGAGTGCATTTATTAGTCCAAGACCAATGATCCTTAATCACCCAGGACACTCTCCAGCATACGGCCAGTGTGTACAGGCTTCACGGCTTGCAACTGCTGGTGTCGGTCTGGATGTAAGACCTGGCAGTGGGGATCTCAGCACACTTGTGTTCTCGCAACACATTGTGCGATACTTGGTATGGTGACTCTGAATAACTGAGCAAATCGTATGGCCACTGTGCCGACGATGTATCCCTCAAGCAACTGCCTTATCAACTTTCGATGGTAGGTTATGCGCCTACCATGGTTGTAACGGGTAACGGGGAATCAGGGTTCGATTCCGGAGAGGGAGCCTGAGAAACGGCTACCACATCCAAGGAAGGCAGCAGGCGCGCAAATTACCCACTCCCGGCACGGGGAGGTAGTGACGAAAAATAACAATATGGAACTCTTTTGGGTCTCCATAATTGGAATGAGTACAATTTAAATCCTTTAACGAGGATCAATTGGAGGGCAAGTCTGGTGCCAGCAGCCGCGGTAATTCCAGCTCCAATAGCGTATATTAAAGTTGTTGCGGTTAAAAAGCTCGTAGTTGGATTTCAGTCCAACCTATGGGGTCCACTGAAAAAGGGGTACCATCAGTCACTGTGTTTGCTCGATGTATGGTTGATCGTGATCATTCCCTCACGGGGTGCTCTCACAATCTTCTCATACTCGGTGAATGCAGCCTGGTGTACCTGGTGGCTACTACCATAGTTGTTGAACACAATCGTGCCCGATTTTTGCTTCTAATGCTCTTAAGTGAGTGTTAGTTCAAGCAATCGGGACTTTTACCTTGAAAAAATTAGAGTGCTCAAAGCAGGCGTACAAACCCTCGCAAGAGGTGCCTATAACGGGTATGTGCAGCTATTTAACTCTCCCTCATGCAGGGAGGTATGCGATAGTCCTGTCACATTCCTTACCTTGAATAATCTTGCATGGAATAATGGAATAGGACCTCGGTTCTATTTTGTTGGTCTTCGGAATCTGAGGTAATGATCAACAGAGACAGGCGTGGGCATTCGTACCGCGACGTTAGAGGTGAAATTCTTGGATCGTCGCGAGACGAACCGAAGCGAAAGCATTTGCCAAGTATGTTCTCGTCTGATCAAGAACGAAAGTTAGAGGTTCGAAGGCGATCAGATACCGCCCTAGTTCTAACCGTAAACGATGCCAACCAGCGATCAGCCTGAGTTTTTTCTTAATGACTCGGCTGGCAGCTTCCGGGAAACCAAAGTTTTTGGGTTCCGGGGGAAGTATGGTTGCAAAGCTGAAACTTAAAGGAATTGACGGAAGGGCACCACCAGGAGTGGAGCCTGCGGCTTAATTTGACTCAACACGGGAAACCTCACCAGGCCCGGACACCGGAAAGATTGACAGATTGAGAGCTCTTTCTTGATTCGGTGGGTGGTGGTGCATGGCCGTTCTTAGTTGGTGGAGCGATTTGTCTGGTTAATTCCGATAACGAACGAGACTCTAGCCTACTAAATAGACCCACAATTTTCCCTGGTAGTATCACCTACTCGGGTGGCCGTAGGGACGGCCAGTGTGCTCCCCAGTGTGCTTGGTTTCACGATCAAGTGTGCTGGGGGTGGTGTGCTGGTTGTTATCTAACTTGCGGTGTCTCCGGGATAGGTTGCTCCAGCATTGTGGGGACTTCTTAGAGGGACAAGCGGCGTCCGCAGCCGCACGAAACAGAGCAATAACAGGTCTGTGATGCCCTTAGATGTCCGGGGCCGCACGCGCGCTACACTGAAGTGGCCACCGTGCTTTACAAATCCTGCTCCGAAAGGAGTGGGTAACCGCCTCAACCCATTCGTGATTAGGGATTGGGCATTGTAATTATTGCCCATGAACGAGGAATTCCCAGTAAGCGTGAGTCATTAGCTTGCGTTGATTACGTCCCTGCCCTTTGTACACACCGCCCGTCGCTACTACCGATTGAATGATTTAGTGAGGACTTCGGACTGGGCAGCCCATACCTATGGGTAACTGTAGGTCGGGTTGTTCCGGAAAGATGTTCAAACTGATCATTTAGAGGAAGTAAAAGTCGTAACAAGGTTTCCGTAGGTGAACCTGCGGAAGGATCATTAACAATTTATTCTGCTGTTTATACCAGCAACACACAGACACACTTTACGTGGTGGTGGTGTATGGTGAAACACAGATATGTTATATACATAGTCGTAAATGTATATGGAAGAGAGAGAGCATATAGCTCTGCAATGGGACCACTCTGTCGGAAGATAGAGTTGGTTGTATGAGGGTTACCCTAATGGTAGCCGCATAGTACCTCCACTACGGGTGGAGGATGGTGCTACTATGTATCGAGAGGGTGTAGATGGTATGATGATGGTGCTAGAGTCATACCATGCACTCTCTCTCTCTCTCGCTATGGTATACAAAAACATTCTTCCACACATCACACTCTTCGGAGTGTGTGTGGAAGCGCGATCCTACAAGGGTTGGCAATCGGTACCTAGTCTTGGGTACTTGTACTCTCGGGTGCAAGTCTCCCAAGGGTATCCGGAGTGTGTGTAAAAACATGCAAAGGCTGCTAGGTTTAAAGAGTTTTATTCACTTTCCGAGTGGAAGACCGCCATACTACTGCTTCAACTTTGGATCAAACCAAATATTTTCACTGTAGATTTAGTACTTGAAAAGTCCCATGTGGCAAATACAACTACAAGCGGTGGATCACTCGGATTGCCAGTCGATGAGGAACGTAGCAAGCTACGATAGTCAGTGCGAATTGCAGGACACACTGAGCACTTGATTTTCCAACGCACATTGCGGCCTTGGAGCTTTTCCGAGGTCACATCTATCTGAGAGTCGAAATGGAATATCATAAGCGATGTGATGCTGTGTAGCTGTAGGTCTCAGTAGCCCACTCATACAACTCTCCGCCTCTGCTTGATTCTACCCTGTAGTGGGGTAGAGTAGGAGATGGATGAGATGGAGAGTGAGCGAACCGGTTACACTCACACTCACGGTATTCGCATGTCTTGGGTACACTTTGGTATACCCTCGACGATACTGTGTACCTGAGCTTTGGCTACTTGATTCGCCAGTATACCCTTCCCAGGATATACTCTCGACGATCACACAGGTGGCCTAGCCAGGTGATGTTCACTGTTGCATACATCTGCCCTGCCTGAAAGATGGAGGGTGAAGCGGAGATGAGTACCCGAGTAGGTACACCATTCCCGAGATGCTAAAGTCTAAGGGATCAAATGGTGTACACATCTACCACTGTACTGGGGCCTACCTTCGGGTATCCCAGTATCGGGTCTCATTGTTGTTGTGAAGTATTGGGAGGACATAGTGTAGGGGAACACTATGTCAACAACCATACAGCAGAAACAGTCGTTACAGAAACAGAAAAGATGTTGCAATCAGTAGTGAAATGGGAGTCGTTACCCCATTGGAACATCGTGGTGGTGGGTATATTGAGTTATACACACACACCCAACCAAAAATGATGTTGCAAAATTTCCACTATTCGATCTCAGAGTAGGTGAGATTACCCGCTTAATTTAAGCATATTATTCAGCGGTGGAAAAGAAATCAAATGAGATTCCCCTAGTAACGGCGAGTGAAAAGGGATGAGTCCGGCGCAAAGGCTTCTCACCCAAAGGTGGGAAGCGGTGCTGCGTAATGGTCAATGCCTAGATCATCTTGGCTAGATATGCAAGTCCCCCTGACAGGGGTCCTCTACCCAGAGACGGTGCCAGGCCGGTAGCATATTCTGGTATATCACAAGATATCGTAACGGGCATTGGTCGCGGAAAGAGTCACATTGCTTGAGAGTGCAATGTTAATTAGGAGGTAAACTCCTCCTAAGACTAAATATGATGGCAATACCGATAGCAAACAAGTACCGTGAGGGAAAGTTGAAAAGAACTTTGAAGAGAGAGTTCAAAAGGACGTGAAACCGCTTGTAGGGAAACGGATAGAACCACGAAGTGTAGCTGGAAGGAGAATTCAGCTCTTTCGCACGGTGTTGCCGGAACATCAGGCTGTGGGGTATGCTTTCATACAGCATCAAGATCACCGATGCCGGGGTAACTCGGTATTGGCCTTGAGCCTCATGGTCTACGGTATGTTCCAGGATAACTCTAGGCAACATTCGTGTGGGAGTGCATTTTCTCATCTTCCGAGCTCGAGTCTCGACCAGTGTGGCGGAGTATTGAGAGAATACTCGTGTGTATATCAGTGGCCATAGAAAGGTATGCTAACACCATACCTGATCTACATTCGGTTATCACCGCTACTGTACATCCTTGCGGTGTACAGACTAGTGTTG
>JAINUT010002359.1:37500-45000 GCA_020205555.1 Panax stipuleanatus
TGGAATATCGTAGTATGATGGTCCCATATGGAATTTTTTTCCGTTAGCACCATCCATGTTAACCCTATGGCGGATGGTGCTAACATACTCCAATTCATTCCAAATCATGCAATATTCATCAAATCTATTTCGAAAACCATCCAATAAACTAGAACGCAGTGTATACAACTGGAATAAATGATAAAAGATAATTTCCAATGTTCACCATGAAATATAAGAGTTGCAAAATTTTCCCCATAGACTTCAACATGGTATGGTGCTAACATCGGACTTGGTCAAATTGCTCAAATAGGACCATCGCATACACTTGCAAAACCATTTCACCATGTTTTTCGGTGTAGATCTTCGCGCCATGATGTTCTCATATAGTATTTGAGAATTTTTTTTCGTTAGCACCATCCATGTTAACCCTATGGCGGATGGTGCTAACATTCGAACATGGAAAAATTTTGGCAAAAATATTTTTCACTTTCACTACAATTTTGAAGATGATCAGGATATATCATTCAACTCATTTTGTACACTTCATTTGATATGTTTCTATTGGGAAAAATGAATTTTGAGACAATTCTTCAATTTGTCCGTGAAATATAAGAGTTTCATGTTTTCCATAGGCTTAACATGGATGGTGCTAACATGACCCTTTCCCCACCCAATTTCAAAAGTATTCCAATTTCATCATGTTTTTGGATATGATTGCTTAGAACACAATAATATCGAGTGTACTGAATAGTTGTAGAATCAATTTCCAATTCCACCATAAAATATAAGAGTTTCAGGTTTCCCCATAGACTTAAACATGGATGGTGCTAACATGACCCTTTTCCCACCAATTTCAAAAGTATTCCAATTTCATCATGTTTTGGATATGATTGCTTAGAACACAATAATATCGAGTGTACTGAATAGTTGTAGAATCAATTTTCCAATTCCACCATAAAATATAAGAGTTGCAAAATCTCCCCATAGACTTAACATGGATGGTGCTAACATCATGAAAAAATGGTCCAAAATCTGAAAAATGATGAAATTCAGATAAATTCTATCCTATACCATCACAAATTATCGGATACCATCATGTTAATCGATAATCTCCAAAATTCCATCATGAAAGATGGAAATACAAGTGTTCCAAATCCCCATAGGAAACACATGGGGCTTTTTTTTCCGACCGGTTGTGCATCCAAATTGTATATTCATATACGGGGCTTCCCGGGGAGGGGACTTTAACATCTCTCTCGTGTACCCTCTTATACCGGGTCATCCGGTATAAGTCACTCGAAGGGTATCCACGGGTACCCTAAGATGATTGTATACCGGGACTCTGGGTACAGTGTGGGTACAGGAGAGTACCCATGTAGGGGCCAACACTACCAGGACATCCTGGTAGTGTTGGAAGTGGAGTGTATCCATGTATGGGATACAGATTACCGGAGCAGGATGGTGGGCAGGACATCCTGGTTACGAGGGTAGGGCATAAGCTCGGCTGTGTGCCTTGCGTTGCCAGTATGATGATGATGAAGATATATGGTAGGGACTTGACTGTTCATTCGGTTAAAGTTAACACACCATAGTTGTGCCTGTAACATTCAATAGAATGGGCTAGATGGAGAGTTAGTGGCCGCACGAAGGTGTGGGAAAGGCAATTGATGATGATGAAGAGTATATGGTAGTACTACTTCGCCTTTAACTTCTCCTCAAAGCCAGGCTAATGGTTGAACGGACCCAACCAAGTATATCCTATCAAGGCACTCTACGCTCATCTGGACATTTTGTCGAGATGAGTTGGTAGGTGGTGGTCGTTGATATGGATGGAAAGAGATCGTCAAGATGAATGAGCACTGAAGTGACGATGACACCAAGTGCTCCATTCAAGAACCATCTAATGGGGACATACACTCGATACCTGGTGTAAAACACTTGTCAAAGTGTCCAGGATATTGGAGTAAGTATGAGATGGATGATAACACACAGAGATCTCTTGCTTATGCAGTAACAGGAAGCGGAATACAAGTGCCACATCTCTCTCTCACTCTCTCACTCACTCACTCACTCTCTCTTTCTGTGTGAGAGTATGTTTGTGCTTGTGTGTGTGTGGATGTACTTGTGTAGTCGTGATTTTCAACTTGCAGGGTACTGGGTGCATGGTGAGTAGTGTCAAGTATCAAAGATACTTGGTCAAGCTATCAAACACCATGTTCATTCATCTACCCCTATGCTTGCTGACTATTCTCTACACTACACAAACCACACCACCACCACTACCACAACACTCTCTTTCCACACTGGCGAGTATGTGTATGTGTATGTGTATGGGTGTCGATGATGATGTGTACCTAGTATATTCACTCAAGCTACCTGGTTGATCCTGCCAGTAGTCATATGCTTGTCTCAAAGATTAAGCCATGCATGTCTAAGTACATACTGTTCTAAAGTGAAACCGCGAATGGCTCATTAAATCAGTTACGGTTCCTCGGATATTCCATACTACATGGATAACTGTGGTAATTCTAGAGCTAATACATGAATCAAAGCTCCAACCACGGCCTTGGCTCGGGGTATGGCAACATGCTCTCCAAGGTTTGTCGGAAGGAGTGCATTTATTAGTCCAAGACCAATGATCCTTAATCACCCAGGACACTCTCCAGCATACGGCCAGTGTGTACAGGCTTCACGGCTTGCAACTGCTGGTGTCGGTCTGGATGTAAGACCTGGCAGTGGGGATCTCAGCACACTTGTGTTCTCGCAACACATTGTGCGATACTTGGTATGGTGACTCTGAATAACTGAGCAAATCGTATGGCCACTGTGCCGACGATGTATCCCTCAAGCAACTGCCTTATCAACTTTCGATGGTAGGTTATGCGCCTACCATGGTTGTAACGGGTAACGGGGAATCAGGGTTCGATTCCGGAGAGGGAGCCTGAGAAACGGCTACCACATCCAAGGAAGGCAGCAGGCGCGCAAATTACCCACTCCCGGCACGGGGAGGTAGTGACGAAAAATAACAATATGGAACTCTTTGGGTCTCCATAATTGGAATGAGTACAATTTAAATCCTTTAACGAGGATCTATTGGAGGGCAAGTCTGGTGCCAGCAGCCGCGGTAATTCCAGCTCCAATAGCGTATATTAAAGTTGTTGCGGTTAAAAAGCTCGTAGTTGGATTTCAGTCCAACCTATGGGGTCCACTGAAAAAGGGTACCATCAGTCACTGTGTTTGCTCGATGTATGGTTGATCGTGATCATTCCCTCACGGGGTGCTCTCACAATCTTCTCATACTCGGTGAATGCAGCCTGGTGTACCTGGTGGCTACTACCATAGTTGTTGAACACAATCGTGCCCGATTTTTGCTTCTAATGCTCTTAAGTGAGTGTTAGTTCAAGCAATCGGGACTTTTACCTTGAAAAAATTAGAGTGCTCAAAGCAGGCGTACAAACCCTCGCAAGAGGTGCCTATAACGGGTATGTGCAGCTATTTAACTCTCCCTCATGCAGGGAGGTATGCGATAGTCCTGTCACATTCCTTACCTTGAATAATCTTGCATGGAATAATGGAATAGGACCTCGGTTCTATTTTGTTGGTCTTCGGAATCTGAGGTAATGATTAAGAGGGACAGACGGGGGCATTCGTATTGCGACGCTAGAGGTGAAATTCTTGGACCGTCGCAAGACGAACTACAGCGAAAGCATTTGCCAAGAATGTTTTCATTAATCAAGAACGAAAGTTAGAGGTTCGAAGGCGATCAGATACCGCCCTAGTTCTAACCATAAACGATGCCAACCAGCGATCAGCCTGAGTTTTTTCTTAATGACTCGGCGGGCAGCTTCCGGGAAACCGAAGCTTTTCGGTTCCGGGGGAAGTATGGTTGCAAAGCTGAAACTTAAAGGAATTGACGGAAGGGCACCACCAGGAGTGGAGCCTGCGGCTTAATTTGACTCAACACGGGAAACCTCACCAGGCCCGGACACCGGAAAGATTGACAGATTGAGAGCTCTTTCTTGATTCGGTGGGTGGTGGTGCATGGCCGTTCTTAGTTGGTGGAGCGATTTGTCTGGTTAATTCCGATAACGAACGAGACTCTAGCCTACTAAATAGACCCACAATTTTCCCTGGTAGTATCACCTACTCGGGTGGCCGTAGGGACGGCCAGTGTGCTCCCCAGTGTGCTTGGTTTCACGATCAAGTGTGCTGGGGGTGGTGTGCTGGTTGTTATCTAACTTGCGGTGTCTCCGGGATAGGTTGCTCCAGCATTGTGGGGACTTCTTAGAGGGACAAGCGGCGTCCGCAGCCGCACGAAACAGAGCAATAACAGGTCTGTGATGCCCTTAGATGTCCGGGGCCGCACGCGCGCTACACTGAAGTGGCCACCGTGCTTTACAAATCCTGCTCCGAAAGGAGTGGGTAACCGCCTCAACCCATTTCGTGATTAGGGATTGGGCATTGTAATTATTCCCCGTGAACGAGGAATTCCCAGTAAGCGTGAGTCATTAGCTTGCGTTGATTACGTCCCTGCCCTTTGTACACACCGCCCGTCGCTACTACCGATTGAATGATTTAGTGAGGACTTCGGACTGGGCAGCCCATACCTATGGGTAACTGTAGGTCGGGTTGTTCCGGAAAGATGTTCAAACTTGATCATTTAGAGGAAGTAAAAGTCGTAACAAGGTTTCCGTAGGTGAACCTGCGGAAGGATCATTAACAATTTATTCTGCTGTTTATACCAGCAACACACAGACACACTTTACGTGGTGGTGGTGTATGGTGAACACAGATATGTTATATACATAGTCGTAAATGTATATGGAAGAAGAGAGAGAGCATATAGCTCTGCAATGGGACCACTCTGTCGGAAGATAGAGTTGGTTGTATGAGGGTTACCCTAATGGTAGCCGCATAGTACCTCCACTACGGGTGGAGGATGGTGCTACTATGTATCGAGAGGGTGTAGATGGTATGATGATGGTGCTAGAGTCATACCATGCACTCTCTCTCTCTCACTATGGTATACAAAAACATTCTTCCACACATCACACTCTTCGGAGTGTGTGTGGAAGCGCGATCCTACAAGGGTTGGCAATCGGTACCTAGTCTTGGGTACTTGTACTCTCGGGTGCAAGTCTCCCAAGGGTATCCGGAGTGTGTGTAAAACATGCGAAGGCTGCTAGGTTTAAAGAGTTTTATTCACTTTCCGAGTGGAAGACCGCCATACTACTGCTTCAACTTTGGATCAAACCAAATATTTTCACTGTAGATTTAGTACTTGAAAAGTCCCATGTGGCAAATACAACTACAAGCGGTGGATCACTCGGATTGCCAGTCGATGAGGAACGTAGCAAGCTACGATAGTCAGTGCGAATTGCAGGACACACTGAGCACTTGATTTTCCAACGCACATTGCGGCCTTGGAGCTTTTCCGAGGTCACATCTATCTGAGAGTCGAAATGGAATATCATAAGCGATGTGATGCTGTGTAGCTGTAGGTCTCAGTAGCCCACTCATACAACTCTCCGCCTCTGCTTGATTCTACCCTGTAGTGGGGTAGAGTAGGAGATGGATGAGATGGAGAGTGAGCGAACCGGTTACACTCACACTCACGGTATTCGCATGTCTTGGGTACACTTTGGTATACCCTTCGACGATACTGTGTACCTGAGCTTTGGCTACTTGATCGCCAGTATACCCTTCCCAGGATATACTCTCGACGATCACACAGGTGGCCTAGCCAGGTGATGTTCACTGTTGCATACATCTGCCCTGCCTGAAAGATGGAGGGTGAAGCGGAGATGAGTACCCGAGTAGGTACACCATTCCCGAGATGCTAAAGTCTAAGGGATCAAATGGTGTACACATCTACCACTGTACTGGGGCCTACCTTCGGGTATCCCAGTATCGGGGTCTCATTGTTGTGAAGTATTGGGAGGACATAGTGTAGGGGAACACTATGTCAACAACCATACAGCAGAAACAGTCGTTACAGAAACAGAAAAGATGTTGCAATCAGTAGTGAAATGGGAGTCGTTACCCCATTGGAACATCGTGGTGGTGGGTATATTGAGTTATACACACACACACACCAAAAATGATGTTGCAAAATTTCCACTATTCGATCTCAGAGTAGGTGAGATTACCCGCTTAATTTAAGCATATTATTCAGCGGTGGAAAAGAAATCAAATGAGATTCCCCTAGTAACGGCGAGTGAAAAGGGATGAGTCCGGCGCAAAGGCTTCTCACCCAAAGGTGGGAAGCGGTGCTGCGTAATGGTCAATGCCTAGATCATCTTGGCTAGATATGCAAGTCCCCCTGACAGGGGTCCTCTACCCAGAGACGGTGCCAGGCCGGTAGCATATTCTGGTATATCACAAGATATCGTAACGGGCATTGGTCGCGGAAAGAGTCACATTGCTTGAGAGTGCAATGTTAATTAGGAGGTAAACTCCTCCTAAGACTAAATATGATGGCAATACCGATAGCAAACAAGTACCGTGAGGGAAAGTTGAAAAGAACTTTGAAGAGAGAGTTCAAAAGGACGTGAAACCGCTTGTAGGGAAACGGATAGAACCACGAAGTGTAGCTGGAAGGAGAATTCAGCTCTTTCGCACGGTGTTGCCGGAACATCAGGCTGTGGGGTATGCTTTCATACAGCATCAAGATCACCGATGCCGGGGTAACTCGGTATTGGCCTTGAGCCTCATGGTCTACGGTATGTTCCAGGATAACTCTAGGCAACATTCGTGTGGGGAGTGCATTTTCTCATCTTCCGAGCTCGAGTCTCGACCAGTGTGGCGGAGTATTGAGAGAATACTCGTGTGTATATCAGTGGCCATAGAAAGGTATGCTAACACCATACCTGATCTACATTCGGTTATCACCGCTACTGTACGTCCTTGCGGTGTACAGACTAGTGTTGAGCCGTTTTAGTCAGCTATGGCCACACACACACTGGACAAGAATCTCTGCGTATGCAGGGTCAACACAATGCCCGGCAAGGTGCTCACGGTATACCCGAGTAGTGTATTCGTCATTGAATGCTGTTTTTGTACTCAGTGCAAGAACGATTCATGGTTACGCTGCTCTTTGGTGGTATGCCAGTACATCTTGTTGTGGTTAACATTGGACTGTTGATATGATTCGGAGGCAAGTAGATCGGTACTCTATCCGACCCGTCTTGAAACACGGACCAAGGAGTCTAACATGTATGCAAGCCGAACAGTCTTGTATAGGCTCGGTAGGCGAATTGAAAGAAATATTTATGGGTATGATGCGTTCTCTATCATTTCATTGGACTCGAAAGTGTACCCAATGTTGATACGCCGCAATACCGGCCCGTGGATTATCCTCTTTACCGAGATAACCGCGGAGCTCTAGTATATATGTTAGTACCCGAAAGATGGTGAACTATGCCCGGGCAAGATGAAGCCAGAGGAAACTCTGGTGGAGGTCTGTAGCGATTCTGACGTGCAAATCGATCGTCAGATCCGGGTATAGGGGCGAAAGAC
>JAINUT010002359.1:50000-55000 GCA_020205555.1 Panax stipuleanatus
ATTAAGAGTTGCAAAATTTGCCCATAGACTAACATGGATGGTGCTAACATACTCCAATTCATTCCAAATTTTGGAAATTCTCAAAATATTTTGAAACCATCCAATAAAATAGAACGCAGTGTATACAACTGGATTAATGAATGAATAAAAGATAATTTCCAATGTTTCGCCATGAAATATAAGAGATGCAAAATTTCCCCCATAGACTTAACATGGATGGTGCTAACATACGATACTCTTGTCAAATTACTCGAATGGAGGGTACCCTTGGGTACCCTCAGAAGCATATTTTTCTCGTGTTTTCCATTGAACAATCATACATTGTGATGGTCCTGGATAATTTTGAAAAAAGTTTTCCGTTAGCACCATCCATGTTAACCCTATGGCGGATGGTGCTAACATACTCCAATTCATTCCAAATCTTGGAATATTCATCAAAACTATTTTGAAACCATCCAATACAATAGAACGGCAGGTGCATACAACTGGATTAAATGAGAAAAAGATAATTTCCAAAATTCCACCATGAAATATAAGAGTTGCAAAATTTGCCCATAGACTTAACATGGATGGTGCTAACATACTCCAATTCATTCCAAATTTTGGAATATTCATCAAAACTATTTTGAAACCATCCAATAAAATAGAACGCAGTGTATACAACTGGATTAAATGAATAAAAGATAATTTCCAATGTTTCACCATGAAATATAAGAGTTCCAAAATTTCCCCCATAGACTTAACATGGATGGTGCTAACATCGGGATCTTGGTCAAATTACTCGAATGGAGGGTACCCTTGGATACCCTCGGAAACATATTTTTCTCGTGTTTTCCATTGAACAATCATACATTGTGATATTCCTGGATAATTTTGAAAAAAATTTTCCGTTAGCACCATCCATGTTAACCCTATGGCGGATGGTGCTAACATACTCCAATTCATTCCAAATCTTGGAATATTCATCAAAACTATTTTGAAACCATCCAATAAACAGAACGCAGTGTATACAACTGGATTAAATGAATAAAAGATAATTTCCAAAGTTTCACCATGAAATATAAGAGTTGCAAAATTTTCCCCATAGACTTAACATGGATGGTGCTAACATCGGGACTTGGTCAAATTGCTCAAATAGGACCTCTCGGATACACTTGCAAAACCATTTCACCATGTTTTTCGGTGTAGGTCTTCGCGCCATGATGTTCCCATATAGTATTTTGAGAATTTTTTTTCGTTAGCACCATCCATGTTAACCCTATAGCGGATGGTGCTAACATTCGAACATGGAAAAATTTTGGCAAAATATTTTTCACTTTCACTACAATTTTGAAGATGATCAGGATATATCATTCAAACTCATTTTGTACACTTCATTTTGATATGTTCTATTGGAAAAATGAATTTTGAGACAATTTTTCAATTTGTCCGTGAAATATAAGAGTTGCATGTTTTCCCATAGACTTAACATGGATGGTGCTAACATGACCCTTTTCCCACCCAATTTCAAAAGTATTCCAATTTCATCATGTTTTTGGATATGATTGCTTAGAACACAATAATATCGAGTGTACTGAATAGTTGTAGAATCAATTTTCCAATTCCACCATAAATATAAGAGTTGCAAATCTCCCCATAGACTTAACATGGATGGTGCTAACATGACCAATTTTGGGTTTAAATTGGTGATAATTCAAAGTTCACCATGAAATGCAATTTATTCCAGCGTAAATAAATGTATTGAACTGTTTGAAGTGATATTGAATGTAATTTTCGAAATCATCATGAAAATATTGAGGATAAAAATTTTCCCATAGACTTAACATGGATGGTGCTAACATCATGAAAAATGGTCCCAAAATCTGAAAAAATGATGAAATTCAGATAAATTCTATCCTATACCATCACAATTATCGATACTATCATGTAAATCGATAATCTCCAAAATTCCATCATGAAAGATGGAAATACAAGTGTTCCAAATCCCCATAGGAAACACATGGGGCTTTTTTTTCCGACCGGTTGTGCATCCAAATTGTATATTCATATACGGGGCTTCCCGGGGAGGGGACTTTAACATCTCTCTCGTGTACCCTCTTATACCGGGTCATCCGGTATAAGTCACTCGAAGGGTATCCACGGGTACCCTAAGATGAATGTATACCGGGACTCTGGGTACAGTGTGGGTACAGGAGAGTACCCATGTATGGGCCAACACTACCAGGACATCCTGGTAGTGTTGGAAGTGGAGTGTATCCATGTATGGGATACAGATTACCGAGCAGGATGGTGGGCAGGACATCCTGGTTACGAGGGTAGGGCATAAGCTCGGCTGTGTGCCTTGCGTTGCCAGTATGATGATGATGAAGATATATGGTAGGGACTTGACTGTTCATTCGGTTAAAGTTAACACACCATAGTTGTGCCTGTAACATTCAATAGAATGGGCTAGATGGAGAGTTAGTGGCCGCACGAAGGTGTGGGAAAGGCAATTGATGATGATGAAGAGTATATGGTAGTACTACTTCGCCTTTTAACTTCTCCTCAAAGCCAGGCTAATGGTTGAACGGACCCAACCAAGTATATCCTATCAAGGCACTCTACGCTCATCTGGACATTTTGTCGAGATGAGTTGGTAGGTGGTGGTCGTTGATATGGATGGAAAGAGATCGTCAAGATGAATGAGCACTGAAGTGACGATGACACCAAGTGCTCCATTCAAGAACCATCTAATGGGGACATACACTCGATACCTGGTGTAAAACACTTGTCAAAGTGTCCAGGATATTGGAGTAAGTATGAGATGGATGATAACACACAGAGATCTCTTGCTTATGCAGTAACAGGAAGCGAATACAAGTGCCACATCTCTCTCTCTCACTCTCTCACTCACTCACTCACTCTCTCTCTTTCTGTGTGAGAGTATGTTTGTGCGTGTTGTGTGTGTGTGGATGTACTTGTGTAGTCGTGATTTTCAACTTGCAGGGTACTGGATGCATGGTGAGTAGTGTCAAGTATCAAAGATACTTGGTCAAGCTATCAAACACCATGTTCATTCATCTACCCCTATGCTTGCTGACTATTCTCTACACTACACAAACCACACCACTACCACTACCACAACACTCTCTTTCCACACTGGCGAGTATGTGTATGGGTGTCGATGTGATGTGATGTGATGTGATGTGTGCACCCAGTATATTCACTCAAGCTACCTGGTTGATCCTGCCAGTAGTCATATGCTTGTCTCAAAGATTAAGCCATGCATGTCTAAGTACATACTGTTCTAAAGTGAAACCGCGAATGGCTCATTAAATCAGTTACGGTTCCTCGGATATTCCATACTACATGGATAACTGTGGTAATTCTAGAGCTAATACATGAATCAAAGCTCCAACCACGGCCTTTGGCTCGGGGTATGGCAACATGCTCTCCAAGGTTTGTCGGAAGGAGTGCATTTATTAGTCCAAGACCAATGATCCTTAATCACCCAGGACACTCTCCAGTATACGGCCAGTGTGTACAGGCTTCACGGCTTGCAACTGCTGGTGTCGGTCTGGATGTAAGACCTGGCAGTGGGGATCTCAGCACACTTGTGTTCTCGCAACACATTGTGCGATACTTGGTATGGTGACTCTGAATAACTGAGCAAATCGTATGGCCACTGTGCCGACGATGTATCCCTCAAGCAACTGCCTTATCAACTTTCGATGGTAGGTTATGCGCCTACCATGGTTGTAACGGGTAACGGGGAATCAGGGTTCGATTCCGGAGAGGGAGCCTGAGAAACGGCTAACCACATCCAAGGAAGGCAGCAGGCGCGCAAATTACCCACTCCCGGCACGGGGAGGTAGTGACGAAAAATAACAATATGGAACTCTTTTGGGTCTCCATAATTGGAATGAGTACAATTTAAATCCTTTAACGAGGATCTATTGGAGGGCAAGTCTGATGCCAGCAGCCGCGGTAATTCCAGCTCCAATAGCGTATATTAAAGTTGTTGCGGTTAAAAAGCTCGTAGTTGGATTTCAGTCCAACCTATGGGGTCCACTGAAAAAGGGTACCACCAGTCACTGTGTTTGCTCGATGTATGGTTGATCGTGATCATTCCCTCACGGGGTGCTCTCACAATCTTCTCATACTCGGTTGAATGCAGCCTGGTGTACCTGGTGGCTACTACCATAGTTGTTGAACACAATCGTGCCCGATTTTTGCTTCTAATGCTCTTAAGTGAGTGTTAGTTCAAGCAATCGGGACTTTTACCTTGAAAAAATTTAGAGTGCTCAAAGCAGGCGTACAAACCCTCGCAAGAGGTGCCTATAACGGGTATGTGCAGCTATGTAACTCTCCCTCATGCAGGGAGGTATGCGATAGTCCTGTCACATTCCTTACCTTGAATAATCTTGCATGGAATAATGGAATAGGACCTCGGTTCTATTTTGTTGGTCTTCGGAATCTGAGGTAATGATAAGAGGGACAGACGGGGGCATTCGTATTGCGACGCTAGAGGTGAAATTCTTGGACCGTCGCAAGACGAACTACAGCGAAAGCATTTGCCAAGAATGTTTTCATTAATCAAGAACGAAAGTTAGAGGTTCGAGGCGATCAGATACCGCCCTAGTTCTAACCATAAACGATGCCAACCAGCGATCAGCCTGAGTTGTTTCTTAATGACTCGGCTGGCAGCTTCCGGGAAACCAAGTTTTTGGGTTCCGGGGGAAGTATGGTTGCAAAGCTGAAACTTAAAGGAATTGACGGAAGGGCACCACCAGGAGTGGAGCCTGCGGCTTAATTTGACTCAACACGGGAAAACTCACCCGGCCCGGACACTGAGAGGATGACAGATTGAGAGCTCTTTCTTGATTCAGTGGATGGTGGTGCATGGCCGTTCTTAGTTGGTGGAGCGATTTGTCTGGTTAATTCCGATAACGAACGAGGACTCTAGCCTACTAAATAGACCCACAATTTTCCCTGGTAGTATCACCTACTCGGGTGGCCGT